>VBVR01000925.1:0-37705 GCA_011638315.1 Tetramorium parvispinum | reverse complement strand
ATATTACTGTAATATATCATTTAAATATTAATTTAATAAATTATTAATATAATATAAATATATGTTACTACTGTATAAATATATTATAATTATTATCATTAACTTTCAAATTATAAGCCATTAAAAGAGAAATTTCTCGCTAATTAATGTTTTCATAGCTAAATAATAAAATTACATTCTTTAGCTAACGTTAATTAGAAATGAATTTATAATAGAAATTCAATTTGAAATTTATGTAATAATAGAGGAAAATTTTGTGACAATTTCTCTATAGAAAAAGTAAGTTTGAGTGATGAAAGAATATATCGCTAAAAAGATATTCAAATTCTTATATTTTCACTATATCACTTTATAATATCAATTAATATATAAAAAAGCTTCGTATTTGTATTTTATTTTATTATTTCTGTATAATTAAAATAATATATTATACTATTATTCATATTGTACAAATTTTATATGTATATTAGTATTTAAACTGCATTTTACTAATTGTGTTATTATAATAATAATTAAAGAATGGTATTGTTAGCTGTATCAAGAGGATAATTATAATTTCCTTAATTTTAATTACAAATAAAAAATTTATCCTCTCGCATATTTAATTCTTTTACTGTGTTGGTGCGTTATAATTATAGAGAGAAACGGGACAGTCTCCCCCCCCCCTGTAAGTAATGAGACAAAAGAAATAAATATGAAAAAATTACATAATTACAAATAAAAAGTCGCTGTTTACTCGGAGACGGTCGACTCGCGTTCCTACGACGATCAAAGACTTTCTTCTTCAGTTTAATGAGTTTTTCGTACGCTCGTAAGTCATTTCAACATCCTTCCCTGACACTCTCTTTCATTCCAGATTTCCTAGCGCACGCACACGTGGACGCGCGGGCGCATCAATGACCATGAGCGAGGCTGGTTATCGGCGATGTTGCACGTCCCAGCTCGTCCAGCCACCCACACGCGAACACCCGCTGACATACACGGTAGGAGGGTGAGGGGGGAAATGGGGGGTGAGAGGAATCAAGAGGAATACACGTGAAGGAACATGCGAGCACGCGACACGCCACGGAGAACACGCGCATTTTCGCAACGCGCGAAGAATGCCGCGAGTGCAGCTGCGGGTCGCTCGCTCGCTCGCTCGCCCGTTCGCTCCTCGGCATCCGGATTCCAACGTGAGGAAACCCCGAGCGAATCGGATAGAAGCCGCCGAGTCAGGGAGATCGGATCGGAGCCTGCGAGGAGCGGCGGTCTTCCGAATTGGACCGCGCGCCGCTCGCTTGCGGGGAGAGAAAGAAAGAAAGAGAGAGAGAGAGAGAGAGAGAGAGAGAGAGTGAGTGCGAAAGGGCGGAAAAAGGGAGGGTGGGAGAGCCCGAGGGGAAGCCGGAATTCGGTAGTAACGGTATATGGGAAGCGTGGCGTAGGCGGACGTCCTTGATTCCGACGATAGCGATCGGGACTCCTCAGCCTCCTCATCCTCCCATCGTCCCTCCCCGGACACCCTCCCCTCCCCGCTTGATTCGGCCGCGACGGAACTGGATTGCAGGACCGGTCGCGCAGTCACGTGTCGATGACTTTAGCAGGAATCGATGACCGAAGGGGAAGTCGTGCCCTTCTCTCGATTGGACCGGAAGAAAAAATGTTCAAATGTGCGAGTATTGTGTGTTTTATACATATAAATGTATATTTCTTTCTTGTATATGGGTGTATAGTATTTAATTCTGATATATTCTTTATCAATGCGTATTCAAATAGCATGGGTGATAGATGATTGCTATGAACTCAAAAAGGATTCATTTTTTTACATTCTTTATGAATTAGCAATCTTAACAAATTAGCAATTCTTTATGAATTAATAATCTTCAAAATAAACATGCAAAATAAAAGAATTCCTTTCGTAAAAAGCTCAGAATTGGTGACATAAGAGTAAATTTTCTTTGAAATCTTAAAAATGTTTTTGAAACAGAAATGAGACGGGAAAAAAATTTATTTCATAAATCGGGAATTCAAAAAGAATCCTTTTTAGATTCTCTGTGCTATTTAGATATTATACGGCACGTAAAAGCGCAGATGAATCTCTATTCCGAATTTCACCGCAGAGTACCGTTCGTCGAAGAAAAAAAGGAGGCCCGAAATAGCGGCAGCTTCTGAAAAGAGAAAGAGATTCGCCACGCGGATCGCGATAAGAGCCGCGAATAATTCATTAATAATCTCACCGACGAACTGGCGCTACCATTTAAATGCTCTCAAGCGGATGCAACATCGATCAACCGCGCATCGCGAAAGGCTGACAAATTATTGTCCAACGTAATCGCTTTTACATCTATCGCTTATTATAACGTATCGTTTGCGTTTGAGCAAACCGCCGTGGTGATGCTTTCGATTAAATTGTTCGAGAGAAATTAAATACCCGCGTTTAACGATATCGTATGCAAAGATGTTTGTGATGTATTGACCGAGAAGAAACATATTTCAAAGATGATGAAGCGGAATAAATTGTAAGTAAACCCTCAAAAATTATCTGCTTAAAAAATTCCCAAACTTTATCTCTACACTCAGGTAACAAGCTGACATTATATCTGTCATATAAATGTCAAAACGACGTTTATGACATTTTGACAAATATGTAATTTAACATAATGTCAGCTGATAATGTCAATCTGATAAGAACATGTTTTGGGGATTTTTCGAACAAATCTTGTATTTCACATGCAAATCCGCTGCAACGTATGATGCGGACATCTCAGATACTTGTAAACGAAAGAATTGGAAGGCGTGCAATAGCTACGTAATGAAATCGTAAAATTAACGCGCGGAATTAAACGTTACGCCTATAATTATATATGCGGATTGAGCAGCGCCTCCTGTTCTCCTAGATACCGGGCAATTTCACACCGCGAAGGATACCAGCGGCCTTCGTACCCTCGTTCGTGCGAGAGCGTACGGATCGTGTCGCGATACCGTGAATTTACGACGGTCACCGAGCGAATCCATTTGTTTCATCTGCATCTGCTTAGCACGCTAATGCCGCTTTCCTCGTATTCCTCGTCTCGCGCCGCCGGATCCTTCTTTTTCTCCGTCGAATCGCAGGGGAACTGCAGAGCACCTTCGATGTTACGTTTGTTGAAACGTAAACGAACCCGTTCACGATAAGCGGAAGTCGCGATGCTGGATCGGGAGGATGCGAGAGAGAGAGAGAGAGAGAGAGAGAGAGAGAGAGAGATGCGTGCGAGGAGGGATCTTTGCGCTCGCGAATGTATTATAAATAAAAGTTATTGCCCTCGCAGCCGCGGGTCCGCGACCTTTTATTGAAATACAAAAATATCTGCTTACGTGGGAAAGAGTAGGAAACGTAGAAAGTATCGTTTGCGTCTCTCGCGAAAGCGACTTTCAGTTCGTTTCGTTCGCTCAACCTTTGCAGAACTTTTTGGAGAAAGGGGTATGGCGGTCAGAATGAAATCTAACGCGGCGAAATCGGACGCTAACGACAAGTACGGTAGGAAACATTTCAGCTCCCTATCGATGTTTGTTAGTACGGAACGTAGCTGCATTCCTCGAAGGACCTTCGTCTAGCCGTCTGTAATTAAAGGAATGCCCATCCACTTCCGGGTAACAATTATTCATGAAGAATTATTTTTTTCTTTATACTTTATTCTATTTTGCATTCTATATCGTATTCTATATCGCTTTCTAAAGTTTATTATTGAACCAAGTAGAGCACAAAATTTTACTTTAATATATCCATTTCTATCAATTGCTTTAATTTACTTTTTATCTTTTTTCAATTCTTAAAACTAAAATAAAAAGTAAGTTAGAACGAAATTAAAGATAATTAAAGTTTATATTAGTAGAAATAAGAAGAGATATGATTTCGAAATTCCAATTAATTTTATCGACGATTAATTTTGGTAGAATTACCTAAAAATTGTAACAAATTTTATATCGAATCTTAATTTAATATTTTTCTATGTATTAAACGACGACATGAAAAATCAGTAATTCTTTTATGTTAATAAAATTATATGGATATTCCTTAATCAAACTAATCATCAATTAATCTGAATTTGGGCGACTTTTTCAAATATTAAAATACATTAAAATACACAAAGTGCTCAACATATAAAATTGTAATTAGAATTTTGTTGCGAATTAAAAATAGTTTAAGGTAGACTTTAAACATAAATATGTATACTTGTTTAATTATTAATGATTTATAAATTGGCTACAGACAAATTGATCTGATTATAGAATCCATCGAACAGGAAGACTACTGGATTCTACTACGGATATGCAAGTATTGAAACACCCGAGTATCTAATTAATATCAAATACTTTGTGCGAGACTCAATGACTTTCCAGGTATCGATCATAGAACTCCGGCTTTGCCGACTGCCTCGGAGTTAAGTGATTCGTCATTCTGGATCCCGGGCGCAAGTGAACGTTCTCTCTTTACATTCTGTAACATCGATCGAGTCTGTTGCCACATGACGGCGATGCCGTCCGGTTGACGTTCCATTCGAGAGAGAACGTTGAAAGGCCGACGACAGCGACGAGGAATTTTTAATTTATCAAATACAATGAAGCGACTGTCGCAAAAGAAACACGAAAATAAAAGAAAAAAAAGAACGTTTGTCGAAGTTATCCAAGTATCGCTTTATCATCGCGAATGCATCGCTCCTTTCCTTCCTTAGATTTTTGAAAATAGTCAACCCGTGGGCGACGTCCTATCCGAAAGATCCGCGTTGACGGGCGACGTTTCGGCAAAACATGCCGCGCAAAACGTCGTCCTGTCGATCTTATAGATGTAATTTATAAAGAACCATTTTATAAAGGAAACTTGTGAAAGGTGCACGAGGGCGTGGTCGGCCATTCACGGTTGACCACTGGCCCAGTGGGTCCAGTTTACGGTCGAGCGATTGCGACATCGCCGTATCGACAACGCCGGCCGACTGGTTCGACCACTGGCGATTATTCGATATCCGCCAACCTCATTCTCGTAATTTTCTGACTTTGTGCAACTCGCCCCGTAAACGTTCTCCGCCACCCCGCTTGCCCGCACTCCCTGTCCTTCCAGCTGAAAAATCGCACCTGAATAACGTCTCTGCGTTATCTCGGCGCGGCCCGAGAGATTCGGAAAAAGACCGCAAGGACGATGCGCGACAGTTTTGAGACGAGCGAGATTATTATTTTTATCCGTTTCCGACCGTATCTTCTTTGCATCGTTTCACTTTTGTGCGAATCACATTTGTTTTTAGTAAAAGCCGTTTCGATAGAGCGGAGCTGGAAATCTGCGGCAAAGAGAATGTCGCAGCCACATATCACGTAAAACGACAAATTAAGTACAACGATATTATTTATCTATAATATTTATCTTGAAAACAAGATTTATCTTGTATCATGTTCATGCTTCTTGAACTCTGTAGACTTCGGTTGAGGAAAGGAAAAAAAAAAAGAGAAATTTGTCTCAGACGTACGTCCCTCTGCCTCTCAGACAGTAGGATCGTTACACCGCGACAGATGCTGTTTACGCCGTTAAGCGCCGCGCATCGCCAATATATCGTGCAGATATTTGTATCGCTTATTTATAAGTCGATTCCAGATTGCAAAATTAGAATCTGGAGTCGCGGATGTCATCGAACGCTACCGATACGATCCGTTTCGTAACCGATTAATTTCAACGATTTGAACCGAATGGATTGCATCGTACGATTTATCAGCCGCGCGTTATAATGGTCCGCATATTTGAGCTCCGCATGCAAATCGTGATAAAAAAAGACCTCGTAAAAAGAAGAAACACAGCTTTCAAGGATCGTGGAAAGAGAGAGGAGGTAGGGGGGGAGAAGATGGTCTCCACTGACTGATCAAAGCGGACGCATCGTAAAGCGGACGTGCATTCCTTCGCCCAAATTTACGTTCTCGCCATCCTCGCCGCATCGCCGCGATTTGCATGTTCGCACCATCTCGCGAGAGGGAGGCGAGCGGGAGAGCGAGATCCCAATTCGTCGGGTATCCATAGAAGACGCGAGAAGCTAATCCGATTAGCCGCGCTACCCTGCATATGCTTAATGTCGATCGGCATCAATGACGCATTCTCCCGGCTTGAATGCCAGACAAATGTCAGTTGCCGCGCTTGTTTCGGAGCAAAAAAATAAAAGAAGGATATATACCGCGGGGATAACGCGAGATAACTATATAATTGGCATTCACAGATCCCGGGCACGCACGCCCGTGCGTGCAGAGATATATCTAGCGATCGATCGGAGCATCGACCGTCGGGTGCTCTAGTCTCCGGAGCTCGATAGAGCACAGAGACACGCGGCTCTCCGCCGCAAATTATTTTAGCCAGATTTATCGAGGCGGATAAATGTCGAAATACTCGTCTACAGTTCTTAGAACGCTCTCCCGGCTTGTATTCCGAGCGAGATGTAATCGACGCTCGAAATGTGTCCGAGACACTCTTATTTTTATTTTCTTTATTTTCTTTTTTTAAACTTGAGAAATTGGAGGGAATCGCTGAAAGTCCATTTTACAAAATGTTTAAAGATATCAGCGGACGGTTCTTTTAACGTGACTTTAATGGATTCCGTTAGTAATTATCTTTGATTGATTACGTCGTGAAAACCGCGAGGATTAGTTACACCGAAAGTGTCCCTAAGTCTCACTTCCCGCATGTACATGGGTCATTCGTCACCCAGACTGAATGCAACGCCGTCGCGAGGCGAGCTATCTCCTCGCGCGGCTAACAACTCAGGTATACCCGGAAACATGCAAATATCATCGTTCCGAATACAGGACGGTTGCGTAAGTACGCGATAGCGGCTAATAATCGCGCGAGCCACTGTGAAACGCCGCGGCTCCAAGTTATTTCACGCTCGACGAATCGCGCGCTTTATTATGACGATGATGAAAATACCTTTGCGCATTGCGATGCCAATTTTCGATCGGTCACGATGTCTGGCCTAGGCTCCCCAAATGCCACGATAATATCACCTGTTGATCCGGGCCCTTCACCCTGAAACAATAATCAGTTGCTGTTATTAAAATATATTCGAGCGACATGTTGATGGAATAGATTTTTACATGAATGATTTGATTTTTAAATTCAGTGTAAAGTCATTTTAAAATTCAGTGTTTAACATACGATAAGATTATTTACGTTTGAATATTATCTTGTGTGCGAGGTTCTTTTAAGCGTGGAAAATATTTTCATTAAATTCTTTAAAATAATTTAATATGTTGTTTATCAACATCAAAAGTTAAATCGATTGTAGATTTAATGATGTGCACAGAAAAAAAAATTCTTATTTTGACAATATCTTTAGTTTCAAAATCTTAAAATGAGATTATATTACGTCAAACGAAGAAAATTTACTTGAATGAAGAATGTATTTTAAGATTTTATACAGTATAATCAAGAAAGTAATATTCTTCTTATTTGAGAATAATCTTCTTGAATAGAGAGAAGAAAAAATGTTGGATAGAAAATAACATGTTTAAATCAAAGATTATAATTTTCTTAGAATAAAATTAAATAATTTCTATTCTTTAGATAACAATTATAGTATTGAAATACGACTATGATATTGTTGAAATTTAAGATTTTTGAATTCTTCTAAGAAGTTTATAAATTGTTGCGTATATATGAAACAATGAACGTGTTCATATGAGTATATAAGCATTGATGTGACACTTCTTTTTTTCTGTGTGGATTTACTATTCCGATTAGGAGCTGTGTTTGAGATCGGTAAAATAGTCGGCGCGCATTGCAATTTAATAAGTCAAAAATTTATAGCTTATAAAAATTCACGCAAATATTATTGCGGATTGTATATATTATATAAGTTTCCTCTTATTTAATTGGAAAATATTTTCGCTAATGCAGGCAAACGAGTCCTTTTCTCCGTTTCCGAAGGAAAACCTTTTATCTTATCCTGATTCCTATCACCTTTCAAAATTGATCCTTGACCGACATATTTGGAATAAGTTTTAAATATAGACGCATAAACGGCCGTGATACGAAAATGTCACCATATTTGACCGTTTTATAGTTTCTCGTTGATTGCAGCGGATTTATACAAGAATCGGCCTCTCTGTTGTATCCCTCGCATAATCAGAGAAACTGGTTGTTTCTCTCCGGTGTTACGAGTGAAACGCACGTAAGCGGGGGTCTATTGAAATTCGGCTCGCGCTTCGCGAAACGCACGCGAAAAGAAAGGACGGAGGTGTCGATGCCAGATCCGATTGCCCGTCATTTCAGCGCGCGTGTCCCACGGCGCGGCGGCGCGATAAATATTCAACTCCGCGCAAGCACCAGCTGCGGAGCAAATATTCAATAACAGACGCACGGCACGGCGCGGCACGGCGTTCTAACGCGTTCTAACGCCGGTGCAGAGCATTTGCGCGCAAGTTGAGGGCGTGTGTTTCGACACGTGGCAAATTTTCGTCCGGCAAACTGGAAACGCGCGTAAGAGGCAAGGCGCGTTAAAGCGCTAGATATAATCTAGACCGAAGAAATATACTGCGTATCCCCGCGTATTATCACCGCGGCAATATCGGTGTTCACTTTCACCGTATTGAATAATATTGTGCTCGTTGCGTGCGTTCGTTTAATTGCCCGCGAAACCCCCTCATTTCATCTCGGCGGACAGAGCGAACGCAACGGCGATAACGAGCACGCGCGCGGTATCAATGTATGTGAAGCTCGACTTTACAAACGGCTAATCAGCGACGAGCGGTAATTAAGTAAACGCGCGGTATAATCCGTTTCTTTCTGCTTGGCATTATCGAGAAATAATCGGGCGTCCGGTAGCGAAAACAGCGATTGCGGTGGCCGGCGAATTAATACCCTACTTAAGCGTATGATTCGCTACCGCTTTCAATTTAACGGCCGTTAACGAACGTCTAACATCTGTAAAGATAACGAGTGTCGCGAATAATTTATTATTCACACGGGGACGATGAATATAATGCGCTTTCCAGCTGTATTATTTATCTTATAGTAGACGCGAAAAAAGGACGTCGCTCATTAGCGACGTCAACATATTAATCTTCCTGCTTCTTTTTTTTCCTTCACGGGTAACACGGAGGTGTCTCGCGAATTATTCCAATGACAAATTCTCCGACAGAGAAGCTCGTTTTTTTTCCTTGCGACTGTTTTGGCTGAATTTGTCGAATGATTCCAAATAAAACGGGATTCCGTCATCTCAGAGATAAAAAGTTTACTCGATCCTCGCAACGGACGGTATGATTGCCTCTCTTGCGATTCGCGGAGTGAACGTAAAACGTGTTACGAACAATTTATGCGGGCGCTCGAGAGGAAGAGGTGGAGGAGGAGCAGGAGGAAAGTATCTCCTGTAGGTATGTAGAGCCACAGATACGGGCCAATTATTTTTTGGAACGCGCATATGATGCCCGTATAGGTATGCGCCCGATCGAGAGCGAGGTCGAGATAAGCTCGGCGCGCATAAGTCGAGTAGAACGAGAGAAAATAAAGCCCTGCTGCAGCGGTAACGAGTCGCGCTTTTCCGCGCTGTTGAGAACGGCGATCGGGGAATATTTACATACGAATCGATCGCCCGCCACGTTTTCGTCCTCGGCGCGACACCTGCGAGCGCGAAGAGGTGACCGGGCGCGTTCTCGCGTATTATGTTTGCCGAGGGAGAGAGAAAGGCGAGCGAGGATAGAGCGAAAGAAGAAATGAAGAAAAATATTCACGGTCGTTTTCGATCGCTCCGATCAAGTGCGCCGATGATTTTGCCTGTGGCTTTATCTTATCGCCAAAATTAAAAACACGCAGGCGGCTCTGATCGCATATTGATTTTATATCGATGCGAATAACGATCGGTTGGCCGATCACGCGTAACCAAGTTTCGCGAATGCGTTTTCTTCGAGATTACAGATACGGCCGTTAGATAGATAGACGCATCGAAAGCGCAAGTTACGCGAGAGCTTTAGCAGGTAACTTTAGAGACCGGTCGCGCCTGTCGAGCGCGACACGCTCGAGGAAAGATCGCGCTTAATCGAGCTGCGCGGTATCGAGTGAAACGCAGAACGCGAGACAATAGTTTAAATCAGCTTTGGGTAAAGGCTCCGACTCTCGGGGGGATTATGGAATATCGAGTTGCGATTCATGTGCACTCAATAGACGCACAATAGACGCAACGTTGCCCACGTAATTAAAATCGCGCGATATTAATCTTCGCACGCGAGCGCGGAGCTGCTGACTCCGCTTTGTGAGATTATTGCAAATTCGTTCACGCAGTTGCAAAACGAGCCCATCTTTATCAGTGCATACGCACAGATTACCTCTGACCCCGACTGCCTATCATTCACCTTCGTGCTGCACAAAGATAACCGATCTTCTCGAAAAACGAATCGGTCACTCGAGAAAGAGTACGAATCGCAAAGGATATTCCAGTAAATTTTTGGAATTGTGAAATGCCGTCCTCTCGTAAAAAAAAATATTATTATTGCAGTATAGGCATTTTTAAACAATATGTGTCTTTTTTCCAATATTTGAAAAAATTATTAATTATTAATTAATATCATATTTTATGTTAAAGTACTTTGTCGCAAATTGAGATTTACTGCACTGAAAAAAAATTCTGGTTAAAAATGGATGAATCAGAAAAATCTTGTAGACGCGTAATCAAATATTCTCGTTATTATAAGTTATAAAGTATTGAGTTCTATTATAATAACCAAAATATTTGATCACGCCTACAACATTTTCTGACTCGTCCGTTTTTAATCAAAATTTTTTTTCAATGTGTTTAAAAGAAATTCCTATCTTTAATAAATGTAATATTTTGTCGAGATAAAAAAATAATCTTTAGAAAGAAGAAGCTGTGCTGGGATCTCTTCTGGATTGGGATGAATGAAAAAGTTCTTCAGTATAGATAAGGATGACGACGGTGCAACGTCACAGAAAGCGATGGACTTACGCCCTTTTTGCAACACCGTCGTTTTAATTACGAATAACGAACGTTTCTTGGCGAGTGCATTTTTTTCGCGGCGTGCCGCGAGCGAACCGAAGCGAGTCGGGCCGAGCCGAGCGGAGTCGAGAGTTTCTAACGAGTTTCACCGATCGGTGCGAGAAAGATTTATATCTCGAGTATCGGAGGTATTATGACGCGAGCGTTAGACGAGACGGTGATAAAAACGCAGAGGCGGTCGATGGGCTGATCGTGCGTTTCGCGACTAGTTTCGAATGAACTTATCAAGAGCCGCTCGAGCGAAACCGCAAAATCGTCGATCATTATCCGCTCGCCCGTAATCGCCGATCAAGAGGTTAATGGGACGGGATTTAGCAACTTTGGCGAAGGAGCCAGTTTCGAGAGCGGAGAGCCGGGCACTCGGCCATGCCGCGCCGCGCGCTTCGTTCTCGCTCCTCTTAAGATAATAATGCGCATCGTCTTCGCGCCACCTCGGCCCCCTCGCGTCCCGCGCCACGCGGGTGCCTCGTTTGCGCGTATTCATAATTAATCGAAGCGTCTCTCCGTTGATAAATGAATTTGCCGACGTGTGGAGACGCGGTACGCTTACACGCACCTGCGCGGAGGGCCGCGGAGTGCCCGCGCAACAGCCGCCGGGACCCGATATTAAGACGTCCGTTATATCCTCCGACGTATCGCTTCCGCACGCAGCCGGTCCGCGCCCAAATATTTGCGCCGTCTCGCCTCTCCTCGCCTTTCGCGGAGCGGAGAACCGCGCGAAGGTGGATTCGATAAGCTGCGCTGCGTCGGCGCACGTGTGTAAATACATACAGATGCGCGGATGTGTGTTAACAAGTGTGTCGTAATCGGCAAGGTCGTCGGGAAATGCTGACGTCGGCACCGACGTCGCTTTTCAACGACGCCGTTGACGACGTCGATGCTGGAGGGAAAGAGAGAGGGTGAAGGGAGGGGAAGAGAGAAAGGAAGAGAAGGCGCGCACCGTCTAAGGAGGCCAATCAGCGCGTGTAACGTGTATTGTTTCGTTATGTTTTAATGTTACCGCTCTCCGCACCGTTATCGCATTCGCGCGAATGGCCGCGATGTCTCGCGACGAGCCGGCGAGAGCTGAACGGTTGATCCCACTTACGCAATTTTCGCTCATACAGCACGCGATATCCGTTCGATGGATTCCGGCATGATCCTTACGATCTCAAGTCGGCTTCGAATGGTCCGACGGATATTTATAGGGCGGATTGAAACGTCGCCGCGTCGTCTCTCGAGTAGCGCTCCTCGGACGGCACTTTGTCGAACAGAAAACGCTATATTTTCATGAGAGAAATTCGAGGCTGCATTTATTTTCGGAAAATTATAGGATGCTACATCTTTGTCGCTAAAATCCAAAATAAATTATTTTCCTTCTAAAAGGAAATTATCGGCTGTAATTTGAATTTATCTCGTAAGAAAGAAGTCTTATTTTTCTTACATTTTGTGTGAAATGATATGAAAGAAATAATTTTGACACA
Organism: Tetramorium parvispinum; assembly: GCA_011638315.1. Lineage (NCBI taxonomy): Eukaryota > Metazoa > Arthropoda > Insecta > Hymenoptera > Formicidae > Tetramorium > Tetramorium parvispinum. The sequence continues at coordinate 25,251 of VBVR01000925.1, read as the reverse complement.
ATTCTTTAAATTCTCTCTCTCTCTCTCTCTCTCTCTCTCTCTCGATATATTACATTTCCTAAAATAAATTGATCGAACGTCACCTCTCTGAAAAACACGTAGATTAAATGTGAAGAAATTTTCATAACATCCGCACGATTTGTGTCTACAGGTCTTAATTCCCGCGATTACTTTAGCAATTATTTGTCAAACTGGATAAGTACTGCCCGCGATAATTTCTCATAAATATTTCTACGTGCCACCATTAAGCGATATTGCCAGTGCGCGACGTAGGAGTTACTTTCCCTCGCTTTCGTCGATTTCATAACGCAGCGCGGAACCGCTGACCGTCTTTATTTAATCGCACACCGCGTACGATCAGCCACTATTATCGCGTCGAATAATTGGCGGTGCAAAGTGCACGCGGGACAAAAGCAAGACAGAGAGAGAAAGAGAGAGAGAGAGAGAGAGAGAGAGAGAGAAAGAGAGAGACGACGGTCACGGCGTCCGGCCGCGTGTTCGCCGTTTTCGTCGTTCGCATTCCGGGACCGTCCATCGTGCGATCGTAGCCGCGGATTCGCCCGCGACGGCGCGGCGGCGAGGAGAAGGTCGAACATCCGACTGGGCTAACTGTAAAATGGCGGTTCCGCTACTCCGCGCAAAAAGAACGTCCCGTCTCGACGGGCCTCAACACCAAGGTGATCGCACGGCCTTGTGTCACGTGTGCGTCCATAGTGTCGCCGTTTATGTAGGGTACGTAGGGTACGTACGAGAGTATTGTACAGGCGCGCGCCGCGACCGGCGCGTCCACTGTCGCGCCGCGCGCTCGCGGGACGATCGGTGTACCTCCTCACGTGCGGCATTCCTCTCATTCCGCCTCCCTTATCCCGCGCCTTGCAATCCTCCGAACTCCCGGGAGAGCCGCTTTAGAAAGGATCGCGCGCGCCTCGAGGCGGCCACGGGGTGTCCGAGAATGTCGGCGGAGAAGCGGACACGTTTCTCCTCGCGAAATTTAAATTTCCATTCCGGTTCTCATTTTCATTAACAAGGCAGAGTAATAATTTCTTCGAGATACGAGCCGTTAAATCAAGTAGGTTGGGCGAGCAATCGCCGCCCCAAATCTCATTCGCGTTTCGGTGAATGACGGATAGGACGCGCGCGCGCGCGCGCGCAATCGCGGCGAAGCAAGACACCCGTTAGACCGTCGCGTTCTTACGCGAGGCCTAGTTTTAGTCTCCCACCCACGACAGCCATCGACGAGAGCAGATTCCAGAAGAGAACACGTACACCGTGACCGGCTCTATCATATCCTAGTACTATCTACGATCGGCGGTGTACGGCGCGAAATATTTGCCCAATTGGGACAAAGGAGAAAGACAAAACTGCTTTACTTAATTGCACGTGCGAAGACATGCGACGAATTAATTTTACTAGCGCTACCGTGGTTGCGCAACCTCGGGCTTTTGCGAGGGAACGCAATAATTTTTAAAATACTGCCTGTATGCATATCCGACATATATATTTATGTAGCGAAATCCATTGCATTTATGGCCGTTAGTAACAGTAAAACGGCAAGGACCGTTATTCACTCTTACTTGCGATCATTGTACGATTCATTCGTACCTGCGTCCACCGTCCTTTTGCTTACGCAAAAGGCGGAATATACGGGGTGGCCGGGATGCCCGGCGGTTTTCCTTGCCTCGCTCCGAAATTCAATCGGCGAGGCCGTTCACAAATCGACCTGGATCGGATCGAGTATCCTGAGCCCGGGAGCCGGGATGTGTCTTAATGCCGCCGCGAGAAAGGCACGGAGAAAGTGCACCTACTGCGCTCGATCGCTCCGCGATTTAGAAATCGTGCGAGAGCGGACTTGGAGCGATTTCAACGCCGCGCGAATCGCGCGTTACGGCGTGCGATCGCTGAAACGAAAAGGAAGGAAAAATAAAAAAAAATAGGGGGAAGACGGATTAAGTGAAGGAACGAGCGGAAGTGGATATCCCGTTCGTTTCGACTCGGTCTGTACAAAGAGATGCCCAAGCGTGCCGAAGGACGTTGCGCATCCGCCTTTTGGATGGAAAATCATTTACGATGGATATCTGATTTACAGTTATGCCAGGTAGATATTATAAATATACCGGGTTCCGACAATTTGTTGGATCTTATTTCGATTAAAATATCTTAAATAAAGTTTTACCCTCTAAATAATTACACACATAAGTGATTTAATAACAAAATCAATCAGGATACACTTGGATACAAAATAAAGTATAAAATAAAATAAAAAAGAAAAGTTTCAAACTAAGAAAATTGAGACTTTAACGTTAATAAAACTATTACGTGATATACTCATTATTGAAGAAAAAATGCCTGTGATTATATAAAATATTTTTTGTTCGAAAAATATCCCTGACAAATTGTAAAAATCTTTTGTTATAGAAATTCTATGTAAATGCACTTTTGTTTTTAGAAGATTTGTTGAAAAGTTAATCCACACGCAAGTGCGTTATCTTCGTGTAGTAGTCGTTCGTTCCCTTATCTTTGGGACGATAAAATTTTTATAGAAGTGTTTTTTCTATGTTTACAGCAATGTCGTGCGTGGATAACGCGTAAAATTGCGATTTGTCCCACGGTCGACAGATAGGACTTGATAGGACAATAACTCTCTGTCGCACGATTTATCGTGAATTCGGTTCGCCCGTTAAAATTCGCCACGCTACGTTTTTTACACATCTTCAGAAAGAGATGAGATTTTTCATTCTTCTGTCTTTAATCGTCTTTCTTACTCTTCCGAGTGAATCCTGCAATCCGCACGTAGTATTGCAATAAAGGGAAACGAAAAATGAACGCTCACGCACATATGAGCACGCGTACAATCGCGCACACGGCACGGGGAGAGACGGAAAGTCGCTAGCCATTTCTTCACTATTAATTATATTCCCCGCCAAGGCGAAGTCTTTTTACGGCGCTACATTCCAGACAGCCGCAAGCGTTGCACTTTTCCTGCGTCTCGATGTCGCTTTTACAAAACTGAGCGAAATAAAACCGACTCGCCGAGCGAGTGTAAAAAAAAGGAAATAATGCGGAAGAATTTTACGTTATTGTCGTTGCGACCAGCAACAGTAACACGACGGGGAAATTTATTCCGTAAGATTTTTTGATGATTGTTCTCTTAATTTAACGACATTTGGTATTGAAAATTGAAATAGTTTAATCAAAATGTATTGAGGCAAAATATTTCTTTTTTTTGCGACTCTCAAAGTTCCGAGATTATATGCATTAGTTGTGCTTTGAATAAAAAAAAATTGTAAAGATAACAAAATTCATGTAAAATTTTCAAAAAGAATAAAATTGCAATTAATTTAATCTAAATTGAATTTAAGAATACATTGAAAAAAAATTCTGGTTAGAAACGGACGAATCAGAAAATCTTGTAGAATTGAACAAATATTCTGGTTATTATAATAGAAATTCTGATTACTATAATAGAACTCAATACTTTATAATTTATAATAACCAGAATTCCTATTATAATAATCAGAACATTTGATCAATCCTACAAGATTTTTCTGATTCGTCCATTTTTAACCAGAATTTTTTCAGTGTAAGATTTTAAAAAAATCTTAATCACTTTGTTTCTTTCTTGTAACTAGTTGCTGAGAAACCATGCGTGTCTTTTCATCCGTTACGACGATATCGTCAAGTTGAAGTGGCAATATTAACATTCATTCCGTAATTAGATAATACTACGAGGCCACGAAATCATTTATGGACGAGTTTTCTGGATCGAAGCGAGAAAAATTGGCATCGCGGCGGCAAACGCGTGCGCGTATACGCCAGCACCGTTCTCCGTTCGCTCGCCTTTACATCCGCGTTTGCGTGACCTTTCGCGTGAGCGTGCGAGCGGGGAAAAATTCCTGCGGACCGGAATATGTAAGTAGTCCAATTAACTCGCAGCGGGCTGGATTTCTCCGTCGGCGCGGAACAGACAGGGACAGCGTATACACCAAAGTAACACGGGCAATTTCGGTTAATAACCGAGTGCCTGCTGTCATTTTAACGCGCTCGTAATTGTTCGCTCCGCGTAGAAGCGGAATCGGAGAGTATCGAGCCGAGTTGTGGGCGAGATGTCGATCTATACCGATTTTTCGCTCGAGCGCTACTCACGTAGAGACACGTACGCGCGTTTCGTCGTCGTCGTCGTCGCGGTGATTTTAATATAACACGCTCGCATCGCCGTCCGATCATCGCGCGCGAGATCGAAACGAATCGAACGGAGCGAATCCAGCCAGTGCGCCTATCGTTCTTCGGGTTCGTCGTTCGTCTTTCAACGACATTCCCGCGCCAGAATCCGGGTGAAAGGAGCATTTTCATACTGACTGCCGCCGGCGCGCAACACGTTGAAAATCCCCGCCGCGCCGCCGGCGCGATGCCGATTATTCTCACGAACGATCGGTAAAATCTCAGACAGCCGGAGCGTCGTTTCAAAGTCGACGGCGACGGCGACGGCGATCGCCTGATTTTTTTTTACGCCCGATGATCACCGTCGACTAGAAGATCTGGATAAATTAGCTAAAAGAATTAACGCAGCGTGTACTTGCTCTTTCTCACGTCGGGCCAAAGTAGCTCGCATTAAAGGACCGACCGAAGTAATCCGCCGTTCGCTTGCGCGATTCGTACGATAAGCGATTTAAAATTTATTAAATGAAAGGAGAACCTGCAATTTCCTTCCTTTTTTTCCCCTCGTTTATCTCCCGCCGCAGACTTCGACCTGGATCGTTCGAGAGAAATTGTGCCCACGGCGAGGGCGGATTCCCGCCGACTTAATGGAACTTTTATTTTTCGCTTTTCGGACCCGAGCGTCGCACGTCCCCGATCGATCGGGCGATAATTTAAGGCAGCATACCGAGCGTCCGTGACGAGCATACGTAACGTATCGATCCCGACAAATTGTTTTTTTTTTGTAATTTTAAGATAGCGGCAACGAATGCCCTTATTTATAGTCTTCTTTCGTCTGCAAATGTACGCTTTTATTGAATTGCGAAATATCATCAAAATAATCCTTAAGAAAAAAGTGATTGTTTTATAATCTGAGATAACATTGATTTGATAGACATTGATAGTAATTTTTTTCAATTATATTGCTCGGAAATTGGAAAAAGTTTTTCTTTGAAACATTGATTTTAATCCTAAACTTATACAGATATGAATAAACAGGTGATTGATAAAAAGAAAAAAATATTTTGATAAGAAAATGCTTTAGTAAAGTAAGAAATCTAAAGGACGTTTTGAGACATTACTTGGTTAACGACGCTATAAATATCAATAATTAAGACAATATTATGTCTTGAGAAATAATTAATGGGAATAATTAATGGGAACCGATCATTTCGAAATGGAAAGTCTCTATAGTTCCTTAAGAATTTTATCGTGGATGAGGCGTACACAATGGCGTGCGAAGTGTAACGAAGAAACGTTAAAACCGGTTATTCATGACCGGGATCAAATTAAATAAGATCGAACACAATCTTTCTCTGTCCTTTTAAGGATTCTTCAATTATTAAAGAGACATCGATCACGAAATATCGCCAATATAACGATATAAACGGTCGTGTTAAGAGATAATCATTTCAGAGACGGTAGCTTTTCAAATGTATATATGTACCAGGAAAAAAAGCGCTATCATTATTATGACCAGGATATTATTAAATATTATTCTTCACTACCAAGATATGAATCATGATTATTCACTTTTTATAGTTGCATGTTGTAAGGCACACAAGGTGAAGGAAAAGGAGCTGTATTGATTCAAAAAGATTATGTTATCTATTTACAACAGAAATATGTGTATACAATTTCGGAAAACGAACATACACATACATAGTATAATTGTGGCACCATTAATCAAGTAATGTCTAAAAATATATCTTCTTCTAATTTTCTTACTTTAGTTAAAAAAATTTAGAATTAAAATCAAAAGTTTACGATCGATAATTAAGAATGAAATGTCTTCGAATATATGGAAAGTAGATGTAGATGTAACGTTCTATACGGCTAAGTTTCAAAACAATCCTTGTTACTGAAGTTGACGAGACATTAATGACTTTAGCGCTAGAAGCTATATAAAATAAATGATTCTTCTTGAGCTGAGATTCCCACAGGCCAAAGTACACGTCATATTTGGAAGGGACTTTCCTTTCACGGAACTTTCGTTTGTGACTCAACTTATCGACTATTGAATATTTAAATTTGCGAAAGACGGTGATCGTCCTCGGCGTGCTTATTTTCTGAAGTATTGTATGCAAATGCGCGTTGCGGGGAATGGCGTTTACGCGTGCACTTCGCTTTAGTTCTAAGACACCAGGTGTAAGTTAAAGTAAGTCGGTAGCTTTATCCGGGCCGAACATTGTCCCGGGACATTGCGACGAGAATGCAAGGCGCGCTCTTGTGCCGCGACGCCAGCATGCAGAAAAGAAGGTGTGTATCAACGTATTTTCAGTTGAATTCTTGCCGAGTCAAGAGAACATCGAGCCTCTTGACGTTGCCGGTGCGTTTAGTTCTGATTCGATATCAACCGAGTGGTCCGATAACGCAACTGCGACGAAAACGAGAGATTTGGGGCGCTACGTTTCACGGTAAGGCCAAGGAATACGAGTCAAACTATTAGCGTTAAGTCGAGCAAGGAGTCAAAGAACCGTATATGACTTCTTCGTCTATAACAAAAGAGAGTAAGTGAGTCTTTCAAAGGTAATCTCAACGAATTCACTCTGTCTCTTGAGACTAGCTCAAATTAACCGATTTACTGAAAGTTATGTGAAAGATTCATACTATCGCGAGAGTGAAATAATAAAACAACGAAGTACCATGAGAAGCATATCTCGATGAAGATATGAAAGAGATCCCATATAACGTAAGGGATATGTTCTGGGTTATATGAATCTAAGTTATACAAGTCACATAAGTCATATATACATATATATTATATATGAATTAAATGTATAATATTATACGTTATATGAAAACACACATTTATAAAAGATGTAAGAATTTGTTATAAAAAATGTAAAATGTATTAAAGATGTAACAGTAAAACATTCTTATTTTCATTTAAAAAAACAAACAAATATTAAATTAAAAATGAAATGAAAAAAATAATTGTAATTTTACTGACATTTCTTCTATTTATGGAGTTATCCATAAATAAAATTTTTTTTCATTTAGAAAAACAAATATTAAAAGTGAAGTGAAAGAAATAGTTGCAATTTTACTGACATTTCTTCTATTTATGGTGTTATCTATAAATAAAATTTTTTTCATTTAAAAAAACAAAGATTAAATTAAAAATGAAGTGAAAGAAATAGTTGCAATTTTATTGACATTTCTTCTATTTATGGAGTTATCCATAAATAAACTTTTTTCCGTCACGTTACACAAATTCCTGTTATATGAAGGTCTACTGTACACACATATATGTATGTATATATTCATTAGTCTAACATAGTCCGTGTTTGATACATATATTAGCATGATCCACTGGCGAGACACCAATTTGGCTAAACGGTATTTCGGACAAACGTTATCTTACTATTCGATATCGCGTTACGTCACGAAGATCCATGGTGTGCGTTCGCGTGTCACGGGTGTTTCTGCAAGCGACATCATCGTTACAAGCGTAATCGTCCGGTTCATCATTCGTTCGTTCGCTCGCTCGTTCGTTCGTTAGTTCTGACGTAAGAACGCATTGTTCTCACCTCAGCGTAACTCAAGCTAAACGTAGAACGCACTCGTGCATTTTCCCTCGTTTGTCGGCCGGAGCGCGGCGCGAAAGGCAGGGGAAAAACGAGAACGAGATTGAGTAGATGAGAGAGAGACAGAGAGAGAGGAGGAGAGAGAGGGAGAGAGAAAGAGAAGAAAAGGACGCCGCGATGCCGGAGAGAAGGTGAAGGTGGCTCGCCCGTACAAATGTGGAAGAAGGTAGCGGCGTGGAAAAGGTAGAAGAGGGGCCTTGACCGATGCGTGATCATCGGCTGTGGACAACGAACGGACGTTCGTGCAACGTTCGACCGATTCAGCCGGGCAGGAATGCTCCTCCGCTGTACCGTTATATCGCGGAACGCCACGACCGGACGATCTATCGGCGGCGATCTAGAAAGCAAGCGCGACGAAAGTGTTCCGGTTAGGAAGCGAAATCCTTATATCGATCCACGCCGCGCCCCGCGACGAGCACCGATCGGCGACCGGCGTTCTCTCGCATCTCGCGGATCGCGAGCGTAGCCACGGCGGAAACGCAGCCCGCGAGGCCTGATATTCCTCGATCCGTTTCTATATTTTTTTTCCTTTTTACAATTGTCGTGCGCAACCAGCGTGGCGACACGTTTTGCAGCGTCGCGCAGTTGTACGCTTCGCGGCCAGGAGCTTCGTGGCTTTAAAGATAACAGTTTTTCTTTTTTTCGGAGCGCCGGGAACCGGTTCGGAGGAGGAGCCACGAATCTCCGATAGGAGTTACTTACGGATTGCAACGATATTAAGAATATACGTATTTTTACGAAGTGGGGCAGAAAACGTTCGTTTACAATAAAGTACGAGAAAATTAAATTAAATTAAATATAATTTGTATTCAACGCTTGTGCATTTAACGCTTATTGTCCAGTTTTGTCAATATTAGATTAACTTTAATTTCGATTTAATTTTCTTTCCATCTTTTTCTAGTTCTGAGAATTAAAAAAAGATGAAAAGTTAAACTGAGATTAATGTTAATCTGCATTAGTAGAAATAACGGAAATGTATGAGATAAAAATCGTTAATTTATTTTTCAATCTCAAGATAATTCGAAAATATCATTGAAGATCATTATTTCTTATATTTTTTTACTTTGCATATTTTTGTGATTAAACTTCAAAGTAATCACGGTTCAAAGTATTCTGAAGTTAATTAAAAAATTACGGATAATATTTGCCTTGAGATTTTACTTTGTATTAAGAGAGAGAGAGAGAGAGAGAGAGAGAGAGAGAGAGAAGTCTCTTATTTTCCATCATAATAATTAATTGGAAATCGTAAATGCTGTGAGAAGAAAAATCGATTGCAAAGCAACTGATTAATCTGTTGCCCGACACTCGGTAGGTAATTACTACTCTTCGGCATAATAATTAAGTTAAAACTGTCACGTGCAAAAAATAATGATAAAAAATGTCCGAAGGAAGAGGTGCACGATACGTTTGGGTAGCCAACAATTTATTTACAGCGACGATAAGTGCGCAACAGGTTTCCACATATTTTACGGAAGTTGCGCGGTTACGTAATGTCAAGTGTCACACTTCCTGGTAATGTAAAAAAAAAGAATAATAGGAAAAAAGAGAGAAAGAGAGAGACAGAATGACAAACGCCATCCATCGAAAGGAAAAGTCTTCTAATGAAACTAGCCAGTTGCACGTGACACGATAAGGATTACGAGATCGGAGTATCCTTAAACCGGGAGAACTTGATGAATTAGACCGAGGGAGAGATTAGAACGTAAGGAGGCAGAGATGGAGAGGAGGGAGAGGGGGGAAGAACACCGATACGAATTCTCGTCTCGTTTTTAAACATCGCGATTTCGAAGGCTTATTTTTCGGTTTTTCGGCCGGGTAATCGGCCGGGCGCGTCCGGGCGCATATTCGGAGCATATTCAGAGCGCGAGAGAGCAGGTGGAAGCGGTTCTGGAGCAGGAACTGGTTTGGTGGGAGCCACGAGGTGGTCGGCTGGTACCTCTCGGTGTACGCCGGCACGCCGCTCTCGGTATACGCTGGCACGTTGTCGCACGAGTATATTCATGCCAGTGGCGGGAGTCCCCGAGGGAAGCCGGTGGGGCCTCTCCTCGCTCACTTCGCCGACAAGTGATCGTTTACAGTTATAGTCAGTCCGCATTGGGCGCTCGGCCGGCCCTGACTGTATCGGCACGCGTAGCCGCTGATAAAGTTTCGCTCCTGACTTTTTCGAGTACGCGCCTCGCCGGGGCCTCTCTTCCTCCCTTTCTCTCGCCCTTTCCCGAGACGAGGAAATCGCAATCGTGTCGATTAACAGTGATTCGGGACCCTGCTTTCCCACCCTTGTCTGTCTCTCCTTCCCGGAGTTTTTTTTTCTAAAAATTTCCTTATCATCTTCATCGTCGCTGATAATCATCGTCGACGTCAGCCGCTTTCGAGTTTGAAACTGACAGCGGCGCGATTGACAGGGCATAACCGTCCGTGGTAGCAGGCTCGCGGGCTAAGTAACGAACGATGATTTAGTGGCAAGATCAAGTGAGTGTCGTGTGAAAGGAAAAGTGTGCGCGCGCGGGACGTTCGGCGGCGAAAAGCGCGCTAGTGCCCGGACGCCAGTTTCAGTGAGCGTGCAACTCGCCGCACTTACATGGGGTACTGATGGAGAATAATCAGCCGACGAGGTAAATGCGTTTCTGCATTTTTTTTTTCTTCCTTCTCCTACGGTCGCGACACTCGGCGCGAGCGCGGAGCGAACACGTCCGCACTTTTGCACCGCTCCGGAATGCGGCCGCTCGCGATCCGGAACCGCGGCGTTCCTTCCGACGACGTCGATCGAGGGGCCTCGTTCGCGGACCGTAGAATGCTTTCTAACGCGCGCGTACAAAGGAAAAAAAAAACTGAGAGGCAAATATAGAAGGATTCGAAAGGCGGTTTTCATGATTTTTCTCGCGGCATGTGTTTTCGCGCTCCTCCGAAATGAGGATTTACATAATAGTTCGAATGACAAGAGCGAGCGAAATTCAGCGACGGATTTAAATTGTTCGAAAATGCTCGCGCTCTTCTGAGCGTTCGAGGATTTCGGTATATTTCTCTTGGGTCTGATAAAAACCTGAACGCTAGAGATTTACTCCAATGGCTTACGTAGCGAGGCGGGCAGCGCGTGGCGGATACGGTACTCTACCGTAAATCATAACGTGGCATTCGAAGGTTATCGTACGACGTAAATTGTCGGAGATCATTCGATCCTACATAAATGTCTTCAATGAGTACGCTCGACGATACACGCGGCGTGTCCGAAAATTTTCCAGAAAATTAAAACGCGAACGTTTCCTGTCGCTGTTTACGTCGCCCTTGACACTTTATCCGATAAGCGGGTACTTTTCTCCTCGCGCGTCAAGAGCACCGAGTATATCTGCGCTGATAATAAAAGCAAATTAATGCTCGATAATACGAATAAATGGCAATCAAAATGGCGTGCTGTTTTCGAGCGGTCTCCAACAAAAACATTTCGATAAGAGTACTGAAACTTTTAATAGTTCCTTCATGCGTATACATTTGTAATAATGCAGAGAACTGCAAACTATAAAAACTTTTAGAGCTCTCATCAAAAATATTCATATAAATTTGATATATAATATACATGCATCATATTGAATATATATATATGTATAAATGTAACACATGGAATAACAAGAATTGCACTAGAGAGAAGCGGCAATAATGTTACGATAAGTTATTGTGGCAGTATTATCGATATCGGATACGACCGCGCTATTAAAAGATAGAGAAACGACTTTGTTATTATGCGCTGAGTTCTCGGCAAAATTTACGTACCACCAATGCGATATAAAATTGTCCTGAAAATTGCGCCTCGTATTACCGTGCAAAACGATTGGCTATTTCACAATTCTGGGTCGATTTGCCATGTTTACTGGCAATAATGCGTACGTTAACACAATACGAGCGTGCGTTTACGAATTGAATGTGCGTGGGCTGCAAATTTTTGCTACCGATGCATTTTCTTGACTTGGATTAATTATAATCGCAATTAAAATACGTTTGTCGCAACTACACGTATAAACTTAATATTCGATGCGAAAGATGTGTCAAGTAAATAAAATTAACATAATGCCGAAAAACAAGGAAATGTATTGAAAACTTTATAATTTACATTTTCGAAAAGGAAATATTAATTGATGCAACACCCGTCACATTCTTTGCTTTTTTTTAAATGTACTTCGAAGTAAGGAACCTATTTATATACGAAAAAATCATCACTGAAATACGAATTCCTTCGAGAAGTATCGAGAGGCTCGAAAAATCGAAAGCTAATGATTCCCGATAATATCGTGCATTATGCAACTCCGCTGTATTGCTCAATCTCATAGGCAGCCCGGTCTGACTGTGTTACTGTTCGTGCGTTTACGCGTTAAGGTTTGACGAAATCATAATATCATAAGAGCAATCGCACGAGCGTTCGATAGCGGGAGAAAGTAAGAGCCATGGAGAAGTCGCGTTTCGCTTCCACCTCAAATCACTGGTCTCGATTCTGACAGCTGGATTGGCCCAATCTGACATGTGTGTGCGCGGCCGCGAGCGGGAATTCTTGGCATTGAGGAGCAAAGTAGAAAAAAACGGGATATCCTGATTCGATTATCTTCACCCGCATGCGCATGTTGACCTCTCTTACTTTCTCTCTTTCTCTCTCTTTTCCTATGATGCCTCGCTCGCGTCGATAGAGTTTCCAATTTTTTTTTAAGAAATGGTAATCAATCGTGACTTATAATCTAGTAGCCGAGTATTTCAGAATCGTCGAACGAGACATTAGCGTCAGCATTGGTAATGACGTTTAATCTTGATCGATGATTCTGAAACTTCTTCGCCATGAATCGTAACGTAAATCGTTGCGTTATGCATCCCGTAAGATGTGGTTTACCACGAACATTGCTCATTACAATGATACATTTCATCTCATTTTTATTTAGCATATTTCAAATATAAATCTTCTAAAGTGCATAATAACATACATTTTTATGTTTTTCGAAAGCTTGAATAATATATCATTATTCTGCCTTGCGTAAACTTATTTATATTTATAGCAGATACTTTAGACGTGATATAACTTAATCCTTGTCATAATTTTTATAGATAGAGATTATAGATAATATAAGATTAATGTATTATGAAGGTATTAATTTCTTTAGCTACTTTTCTCGTCATTTACTACAAACTTGTATTCAATTTCTGTCGTTTATGGTTATGGAATGGATAGGAAGAACCGAACGATGTTTGCGTGGGAAGAGCACATCCTGCTTTCTTTTCTGCTGCGCAGATTTTTGAGGACGATGGTTTGTTACAGAGGGATCGAGCTGTGATTTTGATCGGGATAATGCGAAGCCTGGATAGGCTATCAGGTAGCGACCAAGATTGTGGTGATCGGGAAATGTACATCGACCTGGACGACGCCTCCGTCGACTCGCTTACCGGGAAACGTACTCGCCACCATGTCACGGAGGTATCTCATCTATTCCCTTTTCACTGTTTCTCTTTTTTTTTATCGCACTATGCGACGCGCGTTATCTCACCTGAGGCTTTTAAAGTTCCGTAACCATTTACTCCGAATAAGAAAAGATACTCGACCCACATAAGTCATTATTATCATATCAAATAGATAAGACTTAAATTTTTCCGGCATCTCTCCATTTGTAGCTCGACGCAATTTGCAATAGATAATTTGTGACATTTGTAAGTATGATATTTAGTGCGATACATACACAAACCGAAATCATTTAGTTGTAAATTTGGTGAATAGATGATAAGTCAGATCTAGAAATAAACCGTTGAAGATAATCGCGGAAGAACTCTCTTTATTGGCTGTCCGAATTGAGTAAATAACTTCTTTTTATCAGAGTTGTGCAGCATCAAAAAAAATTGGTAGCATTTTATCTCGGGTTTTATCGCAAATTTCCGAGAAGCGCATTGGTGAAAGGAGGCACAAATAAAGAGAATTCCTTTATTGATGAAAATAGCACAATAAGATCTTCATCTAGATTAGATTAGAAAATGCCATTATGTAACACGTTATCGCGCATTAATATTATCAACTTTGCTTGTGGCGATTACATTCGGATGTAGACGCATTTATGGATATAATACATCTTCTGAAATACGTAAGCTAATTTTTCTTCTTTTTCTTTAAAAAAAAAATAATTAAGAAAATCAGTGACATATTTATTAATATGCTGCTGAAATGAGACCGAGAAGCAAAGAATTTGTTATATTATCGTATCACACATAAAATTATGCATAAGATATTTACAAGAACTCTCTGTTCCTTGAATTGATTGAGAGTCGCGATATCAAGGCAATTTCTAAATATAAATTGTTTCTTACGTGGGGAAGTCCCCAATGGAAATTCGCTCATATATCTACATCGCGCTGCGCTATGAAACACCGCAGTAAATATTTGACAAGATCTATCTTTTAAACGGAACGAAAACAGGTGGGCGAGGAGAGCGACAGCAGCGGGAGCGAGAGAAGTCCGAAGCAGGCGAAGAGAAGAAATCGCGGCGGCGCGCCGCCGACCACGAGGAGACGGAAAAGCGGAATTTCCGCGCGCGAGAGGAACTTGAGGAGGCTCGAGAGTAACGAGAGAGAGAGAATGAGAATGCACTCCCTCAACGACGCCTTTGAGGTAACAGTTTATTGCTTCCTCAGACAGCTTTCGCTTCGTCGCGTCGACGAGCGCGACGAACTTTGCTAAAAACTTTCGAAGAATGAGAAACTTTCGCTATGGAACATTAAATCACGAACAATAAGAGTGAAAATAATGAAGTATCATTGATCTTTATTCTGTAAATACATCAATCCGTGAGATTTGCTCAGTAACAAAAATAATACGTATAAAGTACTTTGACAAATAATTCTTTTTGAAAATTTACAGTAGCCGAAAAATACTATTCTTTTTAAATTATTTTCATTAATTATTTAAATACTATCTAAAAAAGGAGATTCATTTATTTAAGTCTATTATAGTACGATTATCATTTATTGCTAAGCGAAACGTTGTTGATCGGCGTTGAACGTCTATGCAAACGACAGCAAAATGTGTAGAAAAATCGATTTATACGGAAGATAACTCGCAGCTGTAGCTCTATTCGATAAGTAATTTATTCGTTTGACCCGCTATACGTAGCATCGTTAAAAGTATACCAACTTTTGACTATGTTTGATTAGATTGTAATCCGGCGCCGCTATTTATCGCGCGAATGCGATTCGATATATATATAGTAGATAGACTTTCAATCTACTTCTCCTCGTTGTTTCCAGCAATTACGCGAGGTAATACCACACGTAAAAATGGAGAGGAAGCTCAGCAAGATAGAAACGCTCACGTTGGCTAAAAATTATATAATGGCATTGACGAATGTCATATGCGAGATGCGCGGAGAGGAACAACCGTACACGTAAGTATCGTTCTAATCGAGTGTGTTTTCTTCAAATCGCAGCGCTGCGTGAAATAATTTTTCGATACTTCAGAATTAATTAAAATAAAGAGAAAAAAATGTAAGAATAAATATTTTACGTGGATATAAGATGTTAAAAATATCGAAATGAGATAAACTTCATTTTACGAAAATTTATTTTATATTTTTAAATCTATCGAAAATGTAAAAGTAAAATTTAAAATATTTTAAAAACTATATTTTCTTGATAATTTTAATATTTTGCAAACATCATATTTCTCTCCTAAAACTGTGATTTCTTGAAACTCGAAATATCTTTTTCTAAAATAAGCAATCATTAAGATATTTAAGATGTACAATTAAAACGGAATATTCTGCCTGTGGATTTATGAAAAAAAATTTCTTTTTTTCAGGTTTGTCGATGGCGAATGTGGTTCCAGCAGCGGTGACAGTACCGGGCAATTAGAATTAAGCGGAGGCGAACAACCTGACGAATCATCCCCCGCGTCAATTCACGAGACCAATAACAACAGCCTTCTCCACGAAGATCTAGAACGCAGGATCTAAGAAAATTCGATCTAAACGACAAACGTCGAGACACGTACATGCACACAACCACGTACACACGCGCACATACACGCACAGACTCTGTGATAAACTATCATATTAGTGCCTTTCGTAGGGACAGCAATCCGCGACGATTCACTCATTATTCGCCATGGATCTTTGTAGATCAACGTACGTTTGCGAAAAATCCGCGCTGGAATAACAAACTGATGATTCCGCAGGGACGTGATAGAAGAAACGCGAGTATAAGAGAAGGAAAGAGTAAAAACGCGAGCAAACAGAGGATGAAATGAATAGAAAGAGGTGCGAAGAGACAAAAGAGAAAGAGAAAAGAATAAGATAAGCATAATGAAGTAGAATATAGCAGAGTGAATGAAGTAGAGACAAGACAAATAAAGAGAAAGAAAACGCGTTTTTGGATTATACGTAATACACGGGACGTTTCCGATTTAGCGCATAATCCTTTTCAAAGAGAGATTTCTCGACGAGCCGAGAGTCGAGATGTTCTTAGAAAAAGTTTCATAGAAAGCCATTATTTTTATGACTTAATTTTTATCTCCCATGCCAGAAATATCTTAATAGTCAAACTCCCCTCGATCTAAGATTCCGCTAAAACAATATTCGTCTAAAAATAAGTTGGGAAATAACGTTTTTATTATATACGTTATTGTTACATAATCGAATCCATGAAGTTTAATTTATTATTAAAATCGCTCAATTCTCACTCCCTTTAACTCAAGAACGATTTTAAAACGGAGGGAAAATTTTTGTTAGCCGACCTTTCTTGTCTAGGGCTGAAAGATAATGTACTTCTCCAAATATCTAAGTAATAACGTGTTCAGGTAGAACGTGCGTCTCGCTGTACATATAGAATAGATATATCGAGAGAGAAAGAGATAGAGTGAGAGAGTGAGAGAAAGAGAGGGAGAGAAAGAGAACATATCCAGAAAATATTTATATCGTATGACACATCAAGTGTACCGAAAATAACGGTTGTGCAACTTCACATCGTGAATTTTTCTATCGATCGTTATATTTCCATTAATTTATTCTTTTGTCAACATTGTCGACTTAGTGCAAGATATTATCATGCTAGTTACAACTACTATTACTATTACTTTTATTCCTATTACTAATACTATTCTGTTACTATATTTTTTTGCTACACTATTATTACTACAACCATCACTCCTACTATTATTCCTATTACTATACTATACAACTATCATTCCTATACATATAGTACCATTGTTACATGGTTATTAGAGATATTATCTTTTAATATTTTATTTCGATTAATATTCTATTATTTTAAAAGCTTTTGAAAGATTATTATTACTGTTATTATTATTACATTATTACTATTATTGTTACTGTATTAAATTAATAACACATTATTTTAATGTTTTATTCTAGTAATGTCATCTGTTGCAACACATATTTCACTCATATTTCTCCGTCCGCGAATTATCTATAGAGACAAACATTTCGATGCATTTGCCAATTGGTATTAACCAACCGCAATAACTACATTTATAATCTTTATCGATCATCGATTACCAATTATATTTAGTTGCAAACTATATGCATAAGTAATAATTGTTTGTTGGCCAATTAGCAATTACAAACGTAATTAACAAATGTAAAATTAATTAAATTACATTTGATGATTACCAAGAGATTTATTATAATTTTACCCATCTTTGCGTTAAAAATTATTAGTTGTTATATAAAGTTAACTATTATTGTAAATTAATTTTGCATAAAGACCGAGAAGTATAATAATGGTAGGATTAAACAGTGGATGGCAGGATTAAACAGACTAATCAAGCTAACAGATCATGTTAAAATGTATTAATTATATATTTGCGGCAAATCGAATGCAATTAATTTATGTATTTAGTTATGTAACAATCATAACATTCATATAGATGTGTGCATGATATTGTTAATTTAATTATCCAGTAGCAATTCTACATCTCGAAGTCATAAGTCATAAGAAAGTTTACAGTCAATTATCGCTGTTAATATAATAGTATCATTATTAATGCGTGCTATTATCATATTGTTATTATCATTTATCATTGTCACTGTCATTATTATTATGATGGTAATTGCCATGATCATTGTCTCACACATATATTATTATTATTGATTGTGAGTATTTTATTATGATTCAATATCGCATTTCCACAATTCTCTGTATTTATGCGCCTGAATTATTTCCATAATTATGATTAACTACAAATGACCAAGAGAGAGAAAATTTTAATTGTGTTCCCCATGTTTTAAAAGAAGAATTACAAGTAAAGGTGATGTTTATGGAAGCAGTCCTATTATCGAAGATTTATGTGACATAGGTTTATTATGTACAACATTTTTTATGTAAATATTCGCGGCGTATTTGAAAAATTTTACATAAGAATACAAAGTAATTAAGTTGTTCACTCATATATCATAATTTCTGTAGTAAATGCCTTAAATGCAAATTATTAAATGCAATTATTGAAGAGAAAAATGTTTCTCTTTAAAAGCTTTATATTGTAGTAAAAATAATTCTATCCACTTACCCATTTTCGAAGATATCAAGACTGTTTTATTTTTTTCTATAAATAACAATAAAACATTGAAATTTTATAATTTTGTAATACACTTTGGTTTGCATCAACAATAAAATGGGAGATACTGTTAACATAAGAAAATAACGTAGAAGAAGAACAGCTTTCTCATTAGTTTATTTTTTAACATAGAAATATTTATATTTTACAAGCTTTGTTTAAACTTTGAGAGAAAGAAGGAACATACATGCGGTATTTAATTTTTATTGCTCTTGACGGTATGCACGATAATGATTACAATTAAAATGAACAGCGTTCCTAACAATCCAAGTACGAGAGCCGTAAGAACTGTATCCATTGGTAACCACGAATCTTCCTCTTGAGTCCAAGTAATAAACTCAGTTGTTGCAAACAGGCTGTAAACAATTGTCATGTCAAACAGTACGTAGAAGTTGGGTAAAAAGGATTGAATTATAATCAGAGCTGGGCTATATACTTTATCGAGAATACTGATTAATCTCTTCAACTGATTCAATCTTTGATTTCTTTAGAAATATTGAGAAAATAATAAATACGCTAAAAACATTTTCCATAATATTTAAATAGTACACAATGGTCAATTTCAATGCTTAGATATTTTCTCTCTTTTTCATTCTTTTTTTCTCTCCCTCTCTTTCTCTCGCCATTTTATACTTTACTGTTAAAATATACTTTATCATGCAATTTGTATATAAAGGATGTTTTGAGCATATTTCGCACAGCTCTGAATATAATTAGCAAGAAGGAATGCTGACGTGCTGGTTTCCATTTCTTCCTTGGCGAGCTCGTCGAAGGACAGCGTAATAGCGTTGTCCAGATCCTTTCCCAGCTGTTTGAAGGTGGTCTCGCCGAGCCAATCGGCGAGATCGTTGCGATTTAGCTGTCGAAGTCGATGTATAATCGCCGCGTGCGTCTTGCCCCGACCCTCCGCGGGGGAACTATTCCAATGCAACAATTGACGCAGACATGGGATCTCCTCGTCCACCTTACGCTCTTTTATTACCGGGAATAATTGAGCGTTAGATAGGTCGTTCGACGCGTAAATAAAGTAAACCGAATTAATAAGGCAATTGCAAAAAAGTCTAATACAATTTAAAATTATAAACCAGGAAAGGTGGGCTGACCTGCTGCGGCCAGATTCTTCGGTAAGTCGTAGGTCGTATAATGAAGCGCGGCGATTAATCGTCTACATTCGAATGGATCCAATCGAGCTGCGAGATACTCCAATTCGTTTAGATTCACGTCTATTGTACCGCGAATTCTCGGGATAAAAATTATCGCGCTAATTGTAACGTAAATACCGATCGCCCAAGACCGCATTTTTCTCGAAACGAGACGTTACAGGAAGAGAGAGAATCGCGCAGATAAAAACAAAAGACCATCATTCTGTTATCGTATACGTATGTGTGTTTTTATTTCTCTTCAAGTCGGAAAGATGTCTCATTTTCGCCCCTTTACTTATTAATTAACCTCCTTCCCCGTCTCATCGTATCTGCCGCTTCGCTTTCCGTCCCCTTTTCTTTTTTCTGTAACATTTGTAACAGGGAGTCGGTGACGCGGTCTCCAACCTTTCCGGTTCCTTGGGGATAATTGGCGCGGTGACTTCCGTCGCGATGTGAGTCAATTCCGGCGACACGGGTTTCTTCCTCTTTTTCCGGAACTTCTTTTTTCCTTCCTCAACATCGGAAGGGAAATACTTTCTAAACGTATTTGGCAGACTGATCACTTACTTTTTTTTATATTTTATAAAATCTCAAAATCGTGCAGAAAAAAATTACGCTGTAAAATAATATAATTGTCTTATACTGACTCTTTTTTCCGTTTCCCTGTCAGTTTATTAATGATATTCGCACACTTCTTTCTTATGCACAGGGCGCAGCAGCAGGTGCAAATTATAATCGCGATTATGATGCCGCCAATAATGGGTAAGGACAAGGAGATCGATCGGCGCCCTAAAATACATCGTATCGGCTACGAATGTTATCATTCTGGACTTTCATTCAACTTACCTGATAAGATATCGTGGAAAGTCGCGTTAGTGTTATTCATTCCTCGTATCTTCAAGTGCTTTTCGTACCATTTTGTCCTACTGTTTCAGCAAATATTAATAGAAAACAGGGCAAGCAATTGACATTTCGTGGTTAGATGAATCGCAATATATAACGAATACAGTGAAATGAATATAACGAACAAACAAATTGAAGTATCACGCATACGCAAATAACGCATACTTGGCCAACATCATATCTTCTTGATGTTGCACGTGAGATAAAAAATAAAGGGTTTAAAACGAATAAGAGAGAAATTGAAGAAAGATTATATTAGACTAATATAATATATTCATTCAATAAAGTTGAAAACAAAACTTTAATAAAATTAAAATTAAATTACACGTCAAAATTAAATTAAAAGTCACGGGATTTAACAGATAAAATTCTTCTTTAATCTCTCTAGAGGATTTTGACATCCTAATTTTATTTAGTATGAAATGAAATTATGTTTAAAATATTAATTTATTGAAATATGAATTGTTTGTATTAATCTAATACAATGTACTTTATTGTCTTATGAATATTTATGTACAAATTTCATCATTATGCATCATATTGATCATACATTGCATCATATTGATTTTGTTAATCACATTTTTTTTATTTTTCAAAATATCAATCAATATAATTGCAAAGAACAGCGAATCTCTGTCGCGCAAAAAGTTAGTTATACAATATATAAGTTTCGTAAATAATCTTCCGAAGAATCTATCATTGTCACAATTAATTAAAATTTTTTATAAATGTTATCTTCAAAAAACGGTATACATGTCACAGATTCGTCAATTACAATTCAAGAATCGTACGATTCATCTCAATTTGCGTAAACCTGAGAGATTTTCGAATAGATCAAGTCCAACATTTTCTTCCAAGCCTCCTCCACGTCTGGTGTATATTGCTTCCCGAACAAGGTGGGGAAAAGATCTAACATCACCTGTTTCATGTTCTGAAAGATAATTTATTACAATTATTATAGCTTAAAAAAAGAACTTATACTAAAAATACAGGTGGACTTGATGTCAAGCTGGCAGAAATATTAGGATACAAAATGAACTATCAACTCATTCCTAAGAATAATTTCGTAAAATAATTTTAGTATAGGAAACAAAAATTAATTTTTATAGTCTCAAAAATCTTTTTTCTATCTATAATATGTCGTTATTACATCAATGAAAAGAGAAAAAAAATAAAAAAATAAGCATTTACTTACTCCAAGATGCATCTTTGTTTGCCCGCGAGTCTTATGTTTCTCGGTAAAATTAATCAAGCTCGCCTCCATTAATTCCGGATCGTGCATTTGTTCGATCAGTTTGCCAAATGTCGCTACGACATTGACACAGTGCGCTTGAAATTTCTTATTTTTCGGCAATTCCTCAACAGGGATGTCCTTAAATGACTTAAATTCATTTTGAGTTTCTGGATATTGTTTGACATAGCTATAAAGAACAATTTCGAGTTACGCATCGAATTCGCAAAACAAGCGGTTTTGAGGAAGCGATTAAGATGAAGTCATTTAAAGGCTACTATTTGTTGTTGAAGTATTAAATTATGGTATAAAGACGAGGAAAATTGAAAAATCTCTTTGTCATGCATTAAAAGATAAGTAATAATAACGAGAATGTAATGCTTCGCTGTTAAAAGAAGTTAATATGAGTGAGCAACTTAAATAAATTCTAAAAGTGATCTGTTATGAGAGCTATGACGATTTCTTGACAAGCATATTAAGAAATATTTAATTACTTTTTTATACGTTTCGATATAAAATTTTTTAAGATTTATAATTACCCCAATATAAATTTAGATTGTGATTACAGATTAATTACGATACAAGTCGATATCTAAAGTTAATATTTAATAATAAAGATAATATCTTGCATACGACACACTATTTACATTATATATTAATATATATTAATATTATATTTTGTAGAAGATTGGACAGCAGTATAGTCCAGTAAAAGATATAAATGGATTTTCATTTTAGGTAATATTTTCATAATGAGGAAGAAAAAGAAGAAAAAATCTAATTAATACCTATTATAAAACAAGGATTATGATCAGAATTTATTTCCTAACGTTAACTTTTTTAAATAATTATGATCAAATATAATATACAGCAATTTTCAAGAACATATTGAAACATACCAAAGAAAAATATGAGAAGAGAGATATAGTTATAATTTTTTAAGAGTTATGAAAGCATCCCGTAATGAAATCGCAAATTTGCTCGGGCAAATTCAAATGCCTGAGTATGATTGTCGGAAGCAGAGTGTCAATAAGCGTATTAAGCCATTCGAAAGAAGCATGCCCCACGAAAATACGTGTGTAATACATGTCTCGCGTGCTTACAAATTGCAAGTTCTAACTGCGATGTCAATCGTCTTAATATATTAGTGATCTAACATTAAACAGTAAACAACTATCTAATGTCGCAATCGTCCCGGTGTTACATGTGATAATAAATGCAACGTTGAAATTTTCACAGCGCGCATTTTCTGCCGCGATCTCTTGCGACGCATCACGACACAGCACGCATTAGCAAACGCGTATGGTTTCGACGGGACGTGAGTCCGTTCACGATGAGGCCCCTAGAGCGTGACGTGATTTTTGTATCATGCACCATCGACGCATCGACGATTCATTAAATAAATGAATGGCTTGTTAGAATGCGGAAGTTGGAACGAGGAAGCCTCAGTCGCGCCGAAAGAATTTCTAACATATCGCTGAACTATCATTTATTACTCCGCGATGAGCATTAAAATCTTACGTTGGAAAAAATCATTATTCTCGCGCGTTTATTTACCGGCATTCCCGATTACCTTCGCATTCTTCGTTTTGTCGCAGGTTAGTGAGTGCCGATCCGGCAGAAAGTGTGTGCATAACGGATGAAGAAAACGGCAAATCACTCACGCGAGGACGAGGGCCATGCCGACCGACACTTCGTCTTTACGAACGAGCGCCCATGTGTTCTGTATCAGCCTCTTTTGCTTCTCGGTCAGGCCGAGTTTCTCGTCTAACTTATTGTCGTTCAGAAAGAAATCGAGCAAACCACGGAACAGCGCCATTGTTCGCTTCACCGTGCGGGAATAGAGCCTGATCTATGGAAAACAATTGCACCGTTGATCAGATGATTATTCCACAAATGATCTTCAATGGGAGACTCAACTTCTCGTCGCGTGAGCAGTCAAAGAAATATTGCATATGCGGCATGTTAATGTTAAATGCAACGCAGGATTGTTCTTTAACGGCCTTTTGCGAAACTCGATGATCAATCGATAACAATTTAATCGCGTTAGATTAATTACTAATAAAGGATTGCATATAAAAATAATTCAAAGTAGGATACGAGAAATGAAATATTTGAACAAAAGGTTCTAATTTTGTCGCGCTTTAATTTTTATTTCAAGGTGCCGTAATTATGTTAATTGAAATTAATTATGTTAAATATGAAAACTGTACTGGAATGTAGTAGGAAAAGACGCGAGAGAATATACATTACATTCGTTTCTTCAAAATGCCAATAATCTGGCTTTGTGTATTTGTTAAAAGAAATAAAGACTTTTTTATACTATGTGCTAATACGCGTGGATATCAATGTTAACGTTAACAAGCACAGAAAATTATCAGTCGAGTTGTTATTGCGAAATGTAGATAGATTATTGTAACGGGTAACTTTTGTTTGCATTTTGAGATCAATTAACCAAATTCATTCGCGCGCGAAGATCACAATTGCACGACAAAATATTCATTAACGAAAGGAAAATGAGAGATGAGCGGCAGGAATTCGAAATGGAAATCAAGTGATGTTCGCGCGTTTGTACAAGCGAATCTCGTTCGATAGCGAAACGTTGCGATATCCTTTCAGCCGGTCTTTTTCTCTCGATTTCATCGTCGCAATTATCTAAACCGCTTGTGAATGAAGAGATAAAGCGTGAAAGATAACTGAGCAAATACCAGTGGCAAAGAGCGAGGAAGATACGGAGCGACCGGAGGCACTGCGCGAGCAACTCTACGGACTGACACGATGAGGCCTCGCTTATCAAGAATCGTATCAATTACGTTGTAATTCAGTATGATATGTCACGTGCCACGCGTGCTACACTGGTCAAGCGGCGACTACTCGATGCTGCGGCCGATCTAACTATTTTAAAGTCGCCCCCACTCCACTTCCGAAGATACCCCGATGGAGGAATTGCGTTATACGCGAGACGATTTCGTAGACAAACTCCGTAAGCACAACTATCTTTAGAAATTTCCGTTAAACAACAGCAGGAAGTATACTTTACCTACACTGATAACGAGCAGTATAAGGGCTATTCTTTTCGACAACTACGTAAATCGAATATGAAGTAACGAAAACCTAATGTGAGATTTGTGTCTTGTCTTCCGACTTAAGAAAACCAAAGTGCGTTTCTACCTGTATTTAGATATAAACATGTGTATGGATGTTTGTATATATTTAATTTTACATACATATTTATAACGTAATTTTCAGAATTTTAAGATAACATAAAGTTTCAACCTTCAGAACATATTTTTAGGACTCAAGATAATATAAAATTTTAAATAATATTTAAATGTTCTTTATATAAATTACGTCTCTCAATACATATGTACATATACATATATTTATGTTATTAGTATTCATACATTTTTTCTCGAAATTTTACGTTTTTTTAATAATATTTAATTTTATTCATGTAATTTTATATCATATAATTTATTTTAATTATATTTACGTTAAATATATTTTTTCGCAATTTTTAAGATAGCATAAAAATGTTTAATAATATATGTTTAAATATTTTATGTAGGGGATGTCTCTAATACATGAGTATGTGTATATGTATATATG
>VBVR01000924.1:13144-37755 GCA_011638315.1 Tetramorium parvispinum | reverse complement strand
GCAATCCATAATCTTTCATATACCACTGGAAAGCTTATGATTTCATCTTTCAGTGGTCAGTTTTTTATTAATATCTCTTGTTTTTCTTAAAAGATATCATATCATTTCCGGTAAAAATTTCATAACCTCCCATAAGAGCTATGTTAAAAAGTGAATTTTTATATTGCTCGTTTGCAATAATTTACATGGCAACGGGGTCTGAAATTTTGGGAGATGGTTTATTATATGTTAAATAACAACCTCCCAAAGTTTCATTTATGTGGCCAGTTTTTTAGTTTACTGACGAACCACCTTAAGGTTAAATTGAGGAATGTGATTCTGTTTCATATTATAGCAAGAAGAAATTTCTATTTTCTCTGCAGAGAAAATAGAAAATTTTTTGGCCGGACCAAATGTGAACCAAATTTGAGTGACAGTTGCTTGAAATTTTTTTGGCGTTTTACCGGCTATTAATTATTAGCGCCATCAAGAAATTCCTTTGAACCATCTTGAAAAACTTGAATCTTAAAAAATTTGAATGTTTAATCTCTCTAGAAAATCAATAACATTACCCGACAACTTGGCGCCGAGTTAACATTTTATGGCTCACCGATATTATTCACGTTGACGTCAACAAGAGAATGCTTCAGAGAGGATACATAAGTTTATTCAGGCAGAGAGAGAGAGAGAGAGAGAGAGAGCCGATGCCTATTAAACTAGTTTTAAATCTTAGACTAAAGACTTAAATAATGTCCACAATTTGCATTTTTCGATGTTTACGTCGCTTATCGCGACAGTATCACGAAAAAACATCACCGAGATTCGATCGTTCACACTGTTTATACGAATCACACTTACATTAATTAAATACGCGCACATTACGCATTACTTTCTTCAAGACAACTTATCTTAGGAAAAAAAATCTTAAAAAATGAAAAATTACTCAATTACTTCAAATCACCTTTTTGACATTTTAAAATGAGATTGACGTTATTATTTATTCATTGTGGTGACGATATCTGCGAATGAAAGTAAAAGAAAAAAAAATTCTTTTATTTGTATATTAGCATACGAAATCCTGTGTTTTCCTTAATTGTTTGGGTGACATTAATTTTACGAGATAGAGAAAGTTTGACTAGAAGTAAAAGTTCTTCCTCCTAGCTAGAGAATATTGACTTAGCGTTTCGAGTTTGCGTCTAGCTGGATTGCAAATTTAGTTTGGACCATCTTACATACAAAACCGGAACTATTCCTTGATGAAAAAAAAAAAGAAACATCGATATTCATTGATCATGGTTAGCCTGCAAAGCGAGTCTTTCGGTTTTGCGAAAAATTAAACGAATAAATCACGGCGCATCGCGACCTTGCACACGGCCTTGCTGTACGAAAGGCACATGTGTACAACTGCGTAAATGTGAACATTAGCGATGTCACGAATGTCTCTCTCTTGATATCTTAGAGAGAGAAAGAGAGAGAGAAATGACACCAATTTGGAGCCTTATTATTCCGGTGCGTAAAGTTTCTCTCGCATCTGAATCATCATCGATAATTATCTTCAAATAGCAACTAGTTATTCTCATAATAGTCGCGGCGTACATCATCAGTCCATCACTAAATCACTTCCTTCTGCTATAAACCATTGTTACGCTTCGAGGATTTTTCTCATGGATTTAGACATTATATAATCATAATTGAATTGCATAATTTAATTCTAATCTAAAGTTTCTTGCTTCTGGTAATCACAGAGTGCAGTTTTAAAAGTATATTGTGGCACACACATATCAAGTATAATGCGATTAAATTGTGCATAAATCAGTATTCTCTTTTCAGAAAGCCTCTTTTCAGTTGCCAGCTTTTCCTCTTGGAGAAATTTGATATAAACATTATAGTAATATAAAGAATCGATTATTTCAACGCGTCATTTTTAGTACATTTGAATAAAATCTACCGCATGCAAACTTATCAGTTACGCGAAAAATTTAAATTTCTCTCAAAATAAAAAAATAAATATTCTGTTTGGTCGCAGACCGATCTATCGTTTTGGTGTCTGTGCTGAAAAAGGAGGATTAGAAGCGAGAAGTAGGAATAAATCTTAAATCGCTAGGCAGATTAATTCCACAATCACCGCGCCACCTCGGCACCAAACTAATCTAGCACGCGCCGCTCATTATAATTCAACTAACTGTCTGACTAGGACCGCCGATCCAGGATCTTCTCGGGCAGAATGTCTGAAGATACCGGGATTTCCTGATTGCGGAATGGCGCCACGATGTTGATGGCACGCCGCGTGAACCGCATGTATATGTGCGTACGTATACAACGCCAGTAGACGTACTGTTACACGCCTTTGTGTTCAGAAATTTAATCGGAATTTTTCGCACCTACACGCGACATCGTTTGAGAAGTCAAAGGCCTCTCAAGAAACTTTAAGGAATCTTTACTGGCCGATAAAAAAAAGGGTTTTCCCTGGCTCGATGTTATTTATCATATTTTCTTTTTATTCACATTCTATTACACAGGTATACTTGTTGATGCATATAAAACCGGCGCTAGAAATTTTTGTAGCATGACAAATCGCTTGACGATGGACATGTACACACGCACACACACACGTATTAATTAGTTCGTTTGTCGCTAGACGCTAGAGAAGCATGCTTCTCGTATGCTAGAGAAGCCGAAGATACATGCTCCGCGATTTCCCCATGCTTTCTTGCCTTCCTCGCGTTCGCGAAATCTTCAACAAAAAAAAATATGATCGTTCTCTGTCTCACTGTCTCACTGTCTTTTTCATGCGATATTTTTCTAATTCGTGCTAATTTTCACAGGTGTTACATTGTCATGCACCGCTACGCGTGACGACGAAGCGATGCTTAAAAAACGAATCCGAGCGAAATCGCGTGTATTCACGTACCGTATATTGAATTGAGGAATTCGACCTTTTGTTACTCGTTGATGAATAGTTTATTCCCGTTTTACAGAAGCGCAATTAATATTGGTAATTTCACGCAGTCTGCGCCTCGTCATTTATTTGACGATGCAGGTACGGCCTTCAGAGGCCGGGTGATTGTAGTTTAGCAAACAAAAATAAATACATTCGTCACGGGACATGCGAAGTCTTACTTCATATACGCCCCGCGCGCGACACGCTCGCTCGACTCCTCCCAATAAATTATCAATTCATATCCACATACCCATCTCACGGAATTCCCTGTCAGGCTTTGCCAGCCATTAATCAAACCGTAACATTGTTCTCATCGCCGCTTTCTGCATTCCTCCGCATGGACTACAATACGACGACGGCGTTGCCTTGTAAAAATTCATAATTTTGTAGAACATCCTCCCCTTATTTATTATTTATGTGAATACGACCGTAATCGTTTGGTCATCGTCGCTACCGACCATCCAGAACGCGCGTGTTCCATTGTACCTTCTTTTTTGTTTTATATGTCGAAGGTCAACCGGTAATATCCGATAACTTCCGGCTCGTTTTCGCGAAATCATAACGTAATGTTTTCCGCAAAGCAGCCGTAGATACGCGTATTTCGATTGTTATCATCATCATTATTATTATCATCATCATCATCATTATTGTCTTGTTGCTGCCATCGTCATCGTCGTCGTCGTCGTCGTTATGGTACGACGACCCAGAGTAAGGGAATTACATGAATTTTTGATCCAATCCTGCGAGGACTCCCGCATTCCGAGAATGGTGAGAAATCATGATCTCTGAAACTGGAATCTCTGTTTCTTTTTTTCATTTCTACGATTCGTATTAATGTGACGAGTTCGCTCGGCTCCACGTGTTTTGATCACGCCATCATCGATCGATCGTTGGACTGGGAGAAGCCCCTGCGTATCCGGTAACGATTACGTCGACCGGAACGTGGTTCTCCGCACGTGCCACTTACGTATCGCCGATGCACAATGTGAAATTTCAATCTGTGAAAAAAGAAAACATCATATTTGGTTGTACATGGAAATATTTTACATTTTTTCATAGGTTATATGTATCTCATTGAAACAGATTCTTCCGAAATTTAAATTTAAATTTAATAAACAAACATAAAAGTTATCTTGAATTTTTTATGTTAAATAAATGAGATGTCGAAAAAATATATAAAAATGTGTATATATTTTACAAATTTATATATTATTTTTACATTTTTTAAATAATATTTAAACATTTTAATTTTTTCCTAGGTAAATCAAATGCATTTAACAATTATTTAATTAAGTTGCCTAATTAAGTGATATTGAATTAAATATTATGTTATTTGTTACATTCACATTTATATGTAATCGAGTAAAATGTTTTTATTCTTCTAAATTGTATCCTATATGATGCAATAGAAAAGGAAATTGAAAAACAGGAAATGATTTTCAGTCCCCTTTTCGATCCGCTTCCGCTTTCTCGTCCTTTCTGCATTCCGTTGCGATCGATGGGCACGGGAATCATTGTTGCGCGAAGCGATCGACGCTGTGAATCGCGCGATATTATCCCAAATGTGTCGAACGAATATTCGGTTACTATCGGTTAAATTTGAGTGATGTAATTGTGGTCTGTCTGATGTCGAAACTGTAAATATGATTGTGGTGAGCTGAGGTTTCTGATGCTCAGCAATCGGGAAGGAAGTAATTTTGCGCGAAAAACAAAAATCAAAGAAGAATAAAGAATAAAACCTCTTGATAATACCTCGCGAAATTTTCTCAAGAAAATTGATTTTGAATACTAAAAATTTTTTGCATCTATTTGCGAGACACAAAAGAATTTCTATAAAATAGGTTTT
Organism: Tetramorium parvispinum; assembly: GCA_011638315.1. Lineage (NCBI taxonomy): Eukaryota > Metazoa > Arthropoda > Insecta > Hymenoptera > Formicidae > Tetramorium > Tetramorium parvispinum. The sequence continues at coordinate 32,989 of VBVR01000924.1, read as the reverse complement.
TTTTATATTTTTTATATTTGCAGTGCCAAAAAATTTTTGTATGAATCGTTACGAATCATTTCAATTGCAGATTTATACCAGGAAGTAAACAACGTCAATATTTTATATAATGTCTATTTTAAAGGCAGATCTGATTCTACAATAACGCTCAGTCAATCGTTAATGTTATCGAAGAAATCATAACTTATGTACAAATTAATTCTGTAACTCGAAATACACATATCCTGTCGAAAAAGATAATAATTAGACGATAGTTTACTTCCAGCTAAAAAAGTCCTGGTTTACGCATAAATTGACACCGATTTAATTTAATCAAGCACGCACAACATAGAATTGATTATTTAATTCATATTTTTTAAATTGATTTGCAAGAATTCTTTTTTTTTCCCTCTCTTCAACATAGAAAATATATTAACTAAATTAGAATTATTAATTATTATTAAAAGTTTTGTTTACAACTAAAACCATATCTTTCAATATCTATTAAAATATTTAAAGATTAATACAAATTAATAGATATTATTACATTGACAAAAAATAACAGGTCACAGATTAAAAATTAGAATAGATTTCAACATTTCTCTTTCATTCCTTTTAACATATTTTTTCGTATATGTATATGCATTTTTCTCTAAATTCCTAGCCATTCTCTCTCTTTCTCTTTCTCACCCTCTCTCTAATTCTGAGCTTTTCCACACTGCACATCATAGATAGTGCATTACATGTTTGAGATGTTGAAACAGATTTATTAGCGCTGGATCGTACAACTTCTGGGTGCAATGAATTGTGCCCGCGTTACAGAAAGCAGAAGCTACTATAATCAAGTCTACGTGTGAAACATTTTTACGTGAGAAATCGGGGAATCTTCCTATCAATTTTGCCATTACGTAATTGATGCCGTAAGTGATTGAGGATTCATTCTTTCGGTGTGGGACAACGCCGTTAAAAGAATGCGAGACGAATGTATAAGAAATTCATGAATTCATCTTCAATCTATCTATCTGTTCAGCCAAAGTAGAAATCGGAATTTTATTACTATGAATTGATAAACCGTTAAATTTTTAATTGATTAGAGTCATTTGTGTCATAATTATCATAATTATCGCCACAGTTCTTTCGGGCGTTCTTAAAAAACCATTGTAAGAAACAGTGACATTTAACACAGGTGAAGTCTACCTCCATTGTGTCTGCAATATTTTCTCTTATTAACAGATTCCAGATACGTAATCTCAAATAAGATCATAGGGAACTAAGAAGTGAAAAAGAGACAGATGTTATCTCAATTCATCGCGAGAAGGCTAACTTATTTCGATCAAATTTCAATGGGAAACGGTATTCCTCAGCAATGAGATTAACATAATATGAATTGCATAAAGTTCTTGCAATTTTCGTGTGAAATAGAAAGATCTATGTGCACTTTATTGGATTGCGTATTTTTTTTCTTCCATGTATGATTTTTACATTAATATACGTAATAAGAAGAGTTCCGATGAGAGATGTCTCCCATCAATATGCTGTCGATGTGACATTATAATCTCTGAAAATCACAATTAAATAATCATTAACAAAAGTTGTCAGTATTTTTAAAATTAACTAATTTTATTTTAATAAAAAAAATTATGTAAATTTATCTAAAAATTAAGAAATGAAAAGCTTTTACAATTCTATTAAAACGCACATAACTCTATATTTTTTTATAAATTACCTAAAGAGTGTAATTTGCTTATCTGTTTTTACTTTGTTGCAAAAAACCTTATGCGAAGTCGGCTAAAAAATCTGCAGCGAAAGAAGAACATCCCGTAATTTCGAGATAGTAAAATTCTAAATTGATAGTTTTCACATAATCGCTGCGCGTAAGGAAGAAAAATGATTTCCGATTCCGCGGATTATTTGCCATCGCGGCAAATATGGATGTGGACTGCGTTTCGCACCAAGCCGTGCGTTTAGATTGTGTCATTCTGCTTTCCAATTCAATTAACCGTGCGCGAGCCGACCTCGATGTGGCTGCGTACGAGCGTAGTCATCCTTTCAGCCGTTCGACATCATCGGCATGGAAGGATATCCGTCATGGTGACCGAGGAGCGTGTCGATTTTTATGCGCACCTTACCCGGTTAAAAGGCGCGAAGACCACAGTCTCAGGAGGTCAAGGGACACCGGTGACGGTGCGCGTTAATTGGCCGATTCCCGGTTAACCAAGTTTTATGGCCGAGTGATGACAGCATCCTGCGCGGTTTCAAATCCGTCATTGCCTTTAACTAACAATTTGTTCATTTATTTTTTCTTCTAACTTTTAAAACCCTCAAGACTCTTAAAGAAGTCGTATACGAACGTTAGGTCGTATATCTTGTACGTTCGCTTAATTGCGCTGTGAGATAAGATTTATCCTAGAAACATAATTAAAAGTACGGCCAATTCAATTCAATTCAAATTTCACGGTGCATGCGATGGTAGCGGGATACCTTCGTCGGTTTTCAGACGGTTTGAATCCCATGATGATTCCATCGAGATGATACTTCTATTACCAATTAAAGAACAGAGCGTTACGTGTTAAAGCGAATTAACTCCGCCTCTTGTTATACAATAAATTTATTAGCCGAGCATACATAAAATGCAGGATATGTAAAGCAGAAGTCATAGCTTACTATTGTTCTGTAGGGTGAGACTTGACTACCTTGAATATTTCTATTAGATGTAAATGTTTATTGTTTTACTTGTTTGATATCGCTGATCTATTCTGAAGCATGTTTTTCACAAGTTATATTTTTCTCTACGGAGTAGCGCATAATTCTAATTTTTTTCCCATCTATACTACTACATTTTAATTTAATAGCATAATATTTTTGTTCCATCTATATTACTACCATATTTTATATCGTACAATTCTATTATATTCGATTTATCTTTATAGCAATCAAATTTATCTTTCAATAATCGTTAAAAACGAACGTTAAATACGTGAAATGCATATATTAAATATTAAAACAGATTTAATGACAATTTAGAATGAAAATAATATTTTATTACCTCTGTTGAATTTACCTTGAATATTACCTTGTTTTTTCTAAAGTCATTAAACACTATGACTACATAAATTTTCATTAAATTTTAATAATTATCCATCTCTTTTAATGGTTTCAATCGAAACGTTGTTTACCTATCTTTTTGTTTTTGGTTGATTTAACAAACGTTAAATCAACCAAAAACCATATTCTTTTATTATAAAAATTCTGTCATAACAAATGTCATAAACAATTCTGTATCGAACAAATTTTAAAAGTATTTATTGGAAATTTTGTCAATAGAATGAACAGCGGAAATATAACAAAAACTGGTAATAAAATGCAGATTGATCACAGAAATTGAGTAAAATTTGCCATTTTGTATTTAAATGATTTCATTTAAATGTTTACGAAATAACAGTTTCTGTTTAGTTTCTGCCAATAATCTGTTATCAGACTATATCAGCAAACACAAGTTTAATTCAGATACAAAAATGTAATCAACAGAATATCTTTTAAATAATAATTATTTATTTATTGCTTAGTGATTTAATCCACAGAACTCATTTTATGAGAAACGAAGAGATAATTGCAAGTATATTTGTTTTTCAATTTTTAATAAATGAACCTTATCAATAATTATTAATAACTCGTCATATTTTGGCGTCATATTTAAATAATGACAAATAATTAGTTGCCATAATTAAGAATTACGATATAGATATAATAAAATTAAAATGCTAATTAAAATTTGTATCATTTTTCTGACAAAATTATGCAAGGTGATCGTCGAATTTGATTCCCACTATATTCACGGCTGCAAGCGCAAGGCTTGCTGTTAAACGGGCGGATCGATGAGATTACTAATCTAAAAGATTACTGGGAACGGCACCCGTTGCGGTAAAAGCAGAGATGCACATTCGCACCGCATAACTGCACGTATAATGAGAGGTGTGTTATCCCGGCACATGCATGCGCTATGAGGTGGTACGCAGAATTCGCACGTGAATACGCTCGAGTGGCGGCGTTTGCATTCTCACGTTGGTCATCGCCACGGAAAAGCATCATAATGCCATTGTTCGATTTCCTACGCGTGAATTTTCCCGAGCCGCTCGCACATTCCGACGAACGTAAAAGCCGTAAAATGCAGCGCGAGATTAGTCCGATTCAGGAGAAGAAATAATGTAAGCCCGATTGTAACGGATCGTACATTTTCAATAACGCGATAAAATCAATTTCTTTTATCTCATGATGTTTAATTTTTAGAAAAAAATTTCCTTTAAAAATATCAAGATTTTTTTTCGCCAAAAGGGAAAAATTTTATTTCAATAAATTATAATTAAATATATATTTTTTCAAAATTCAAAATTCAAGAGGATTTGTAAGTATGGTAGTCTTTTTAACTCTTCAGTAGGCGCGTGTATTTTACACCCCAGACTTTTATTTTTCCTAGATTTCACATAAAAGTTCTGGACGCATTTTAGTATAGAATCGATTGTTAACAAGAAAACGTTAAAATTAAAGGTCCGATTTCTTACGTTTTAAATTTTGACGCGCTTACTGGAAGGTTAAAGAGCCATCGGTTTTCAAAGGATTAATAAGAGTCTAATAAGATTCTAAAACGAAGAGAAGAATGTCTTGTTTCTCAAACAATTTTCTATTTCCAAAAAAATTGCAGTAATAAAATAAATTGATATTTATTATTTTCATCGCGTAGATAAAAGCGTAATGAAAATTGCTTTCCATGAATGATACGCAATCAGACATGCAACATCTTGACAGTTCTTGGTCGATCGACCGAAGCTCTTGGCATAAGTTATCTACGCGGGTTTGCCGGTCGTTCGCACGAAAAGAGACGAATGTGAAAGTGAAATTGGGAAATGATGTACAAATTTTATTCTCGTATGCCGTGGGCGCGCGGTGAATAAATAACGCGACAGGCGTTATGTGTACCGCGCGCCGCTGTTACGAATTACGCTTTACCTGCCCGCAAGCCTTCCTGACAAACCGATGCCAATACCATCGCATACGGGCAACACAATCGGTGTCGCTTTTAATTGACACTCCGCTCACGTATTCATTTCATCGTGCTCGATGTGACGCTCGTTCGCGATCAGTCGCCGCAATGCGTCCTCGTGTCGTTCACTCATCCTTATTCGCTGCTCAAAATATCGCGCGCACAACGAAAAGGGAAATTTTGTCTTCGCAGCAAAACCGTCACTACTTTCTACAAAAGTTTGTTTGCATATACATTGTTGCGAAAGCGACCCTATTCCGTCAGCATAATTATTTATTTGGTGATATAACGAAGCCTTTCTTTCGTAAAATGGAAAACTTTTTCTGATCAATTTATTCGTAAAAATGCAAATCTGCTTTAGAAGCAAATTTAAAGAAAAATAATCTATTCTTAGCAAATGAGTTTATTGTTGCAGCGAGAACGTGTTTCGAAGATGGAATAAAAATTAGTTTATTGTTGTAGGAAAATGATTTGAAAAAAGTAATTTTAGTTTTAAATTAATTGAACTGGATTTTTAATTAGCAGAATTCTTATTTTAGATTTTATTAAGATATTTAAATAATAATAAAATCTTTTGCAAAAAACGATGATTTCTCGCAAGATTTTCATTGAGGAAAAATTTGACTCCTCGTAAAAAGGAACTTGTAGAATGTGGATATGCTATACATATGGACTGTCCAATATCTTATTAGAGAATTGAACGGGATCTACTTGTTTATTACTGTCGTAAATTTTTCTTGTTTACGTTTCAGACTTTATGAACTCGTGAAATATATTAGAGATGACCAACTATCTGTTGATAGAAGGTCAATAGTTTAACTCCGGTAAGTGATTTATGTTAATTTTGTCATTGACAATTTCTTCTCTTCATTCGGCTTCGGCGCGTGTTTTTAATTCACGGACAGCAAACAAGCACGGCAACCAAGGGTTAACTAGAATCGATAAAACCTTGGCTGGCATGCTTTCCGAGGTAACGCACTGCGGGTCATTAACAATGTACGTGCGATATACGTTTTATTTACCAAAAATTTCCACATCGCGCGTACGATGACGTAAAAGTGTTCGACGGTTATAAAATCGTCGTAAAAGCAGCTGTTAGAATTTCATCGGATACATCGCGCAGACTCGAAGGAAGAAGTTGCCCTTAGGGCCCCGATTAAATCCCAGGGAATAGGATCTGAGGATGCTCAGGTAGAAGAACCGGACAAACGAGATCGAACCCCTTTTCAGACGCGTCCTCTCGAAGCAGTCGCTTCACCACTTTAATAAATCTAAGTACTTATCGCGGCCGATCGATACTTTATCTTAAAAAACAGTTTTCACGAGAATCATTTGAGGCATTTTTTAACCATGAATTTGATAAATTTTTGTAATATCTGAGTCATCTCGCTCTCTCTAATTACGTGCAATTTCTTCCGCGCAGATCGCGCTGCAATAATTCTCAATTAATTAATTAAAATTGTGAGAGGGATGGGGTACTTTTTTCTGCTGCGAGAAACGAATTGCCTCGGCGCAGTGTGGCTCGAAGGTAGGAATGTCGATGCGGCGCCGAATAAAATTACGAGGTGCTTTTTTGCAGTTTCTGCATACCTGTGTCGCGTCGGCGCGAATTCGTAGAGCGCCGTTAAATACCGATATAAATAATCTATAAAAATGATGTGTACTTAACGGGCATAATTATGACATTAATGAATCTTCATCTCGAATGTCTCATCCATTTCACTCTTCACAAGAACCGTAAACTTTCTTCGACCTCGCACGTGTATCGCGCACAGGAATTTCGGCGCGGCGCCGAATAAAATTAAGGTGCGCTTTTTTTGGCGTTCTTTTACATCCTTGATCGTATCAGGGATTTCCTGGAGCGCGTAAATATCGCTATGTGAAATAACGTATATGCGGTCTCGCGATCAAGCGCGTGCAGAACTTATTTAAATGTTAATGCAACGTATCCGTCAAAATTAACGTTGCTTATTTTTTTTTTTAAATACGTAGAATCCTTTTCTCTCCGTACCATATATTTTCCGCTGCTAAAAAGGACTTTGAACTCTTCGATCGAAATAGCAGTCGGACTGTCATTTGAAATCTTCGATCTGACGAGCGCTTATAAACTTTTAAATAGTCCTGACAGACATCTTCTAATGTTATCTTACAATCTCTGTGCGAATAAAACATAGAAGCAACATAACATAATACCTATCGTATTCCGTCGGTCTTTCAGCGATGCCAAAAAAAAAAAAAAAACAAGAAGATACGTCTGTGGATCGTCAGATCGCGCGAGGTAACGTATCTAATAGGCAAATTTACGGCGCCAATAAATCTCAATCTTATCCCATCTCCGTCCTCAGCCTACGCCGCGAAAGAGAACCGCAAGCTTTCTTCGATTTAATGTGCGTGTCGTGCGCAGGAATTTCGGCGCGACGCGCCGAATGAAGTTAAGGAATGTGCCTTCTTCTTCTTTTTTTGCCACTCTTCGCTCGCGTCAGTGTGATTCCTTAGAGCGCGTAAATACGTTCCGGATCCCTCTCGTGGACTCTGCTCCTCGTACTGTGACGTGTGTGTACGAAACCCGGATAGATGGAGTGTACAAAGTGGGGGCACACGGAGGCGCGTGGTCGCCACTGGACGCGCGAGGCAACATAAAACGAAGCGGCAAACGAGATCGAGGCTCAGTATACACGAGACGATCCTGTGACGAGGACAATCGGGCTTGTTATTGATTATTCGATCAACGATCGTGACGGCGGCGATCGCGGCCAATTGTGACTCGCACGTGTGATTCGCACCTGCCGGCGTGAAGCGAGTGTCGCGAGAACGTGGAGAACGGACGTCAAGCGGAAAAAGGGGAGCAAGCAATAATGACGATCAGCGGGACTTCCATCGCGAAGGTCACTACCTGCATTCTGCTTGGATGCTGCGTGACGATGCGAGTCGCCGGCTCGGCGATACCGATGTGGGAATTTCTCTCGAGAGATGAGAAAGTGAGTACCAAGGGGATCACCCCTCGGTCGATTCTGCCAATTATGCCAATAATTGTAGTTTGCTGCAAGAGATTCATCGAGTTTCTATTAAACTCTATTTTAAATTTATTGAAACTACTGAGTCTTTTAAAATAGTGTTTTAAATGGAGCTATTAAGCTTATCAAAGCAAACAGTTTTAAGTTAAGATAAAGCTATTTTATCTTTTCAAAGCACTACTTTAAGGGGAGCTATTTCGTCTTTTTCAAAGCATTGATTTAAGTGAAGCTATTTGAGGCTTTTTACAGAAGAATTCGAAAAATTCCTTCTTAATTAATTCAGAAGGAATTTTTCGAATTCTTCTGTAAAAAGCCTCAAATAGCTTCACTTAAAGGAAATTTTATCGGGATGATAATGCTGGCTGTTTTTGACTGCTAGACCTCTAGAAACTATGCAATTTTGTTTTTAATTTTATTTGACAGATATAAAAAACCATTTGCGTCAATTTAATATGATACATGTAAGAATACTCTTATATCTAGTACAAAACAAGTGAAACATAATAACAATTACTCCAAACTACTCCAAATTTCTTGACTATTTAAAGTGACAGGTTCTGTAACCATAAAAATGCAAGAAGTACATAGAGTACATAAAAAGTATAAAAGATATAAGAAAAGAAGCATTTAGCATTGTACATTGTGTAAAAAAAGTATTTTATCTTCTTCGGAATAATTCTGTACGAAAGAGAAAGATACCATCCCACAATTCCTGTCAGTACACATTGCGTTCTCGTTTGTACTGGCTTATCAAATAAAACATTTAATAACAACGTTTCTCTTCTTTACAAATTATTTCAGGAGAGATAAAGTATACAATACTTATTATTTCACTCACACTTTATTTCCGTGCCATCTAATTTTTTTTTATCTTTGCTGATATTGTAATTGCTGAAGCTCTTTCATTAGTTTCGCATAAAGTCGCAAATGAGAAATGTTACAAGCATCTCTTCGTGATATCAGCTATTCAGTGGACTTTCACCGAACAATCGAATGTATCCGATGCAAGTGCGTTACATCCGAACCACGTGCTGGGCGTACTCGGCGTTGCTGTTATTGCATTTGTATTCTACTTACGTGAATTTCTCAGCGATTCAATAAGCGAGGATGTCTATTTATAGTTTAACACGAGTTCAATGAATGTCTGCGAATTTCGAATATTCGTTGAGAATACTTTTAATAATTTGATTAAGATTTGGAAAGATAATTGACTTTGTTATCTTATTACTCAATTCTCACGCTAGGAATAATCAAAATTGATCAAAACTTCGCATTTTATTGTAACACAAGTACAATGTATTTGTAATTATTCCAAATTCTCCATGTTTTAAAATTTGTCGGAAGCACTTAATACATCGCAGTAGCGAAAAGATTTATTTAACTTTCTCTGAGTCCATTTCTACTTTCATCGTCATTGTATTATAAATCTTTTTTGCTATAAATAATGAATTTGTGAACGGTAAAGTTTACACTTCTCCTAATTAATGTCGGACACTTAACATCCTGATTCAAAAAGCTTTCAATTATTTTAATCCTTCAAAAATGTAATATCGCTTAATTTATCAGATCAATGTAATATACGTTTTAAATAAAATAAGTTGTAAAATTCTTAAAGAGAATCGAGAAATTTTTTTCTCAACTGTCGAAGAAAATCCTTTAAAGACTAAACTACGTCAATTGATAAAAGTCACTTCAAAATTATGTAATTTGTTGTCAACCTCATTTGACGAATTCCGAACAGATGATTGCAGCAATCTAATTGTTTATTACCGTTGTAAATATTTCGACAGTGCGAATACCCTCGTGCGAATGACACGTATTGTGAAGTTGTGGAAATCAGGAGCTTCGTTTTAATCTCGAACTGCTCGATGTTATCAATCAATAGCCGGATGTCTCGCGATTTTACGCTCGGATCGTACTTTTTTTTTTACCTCAAAGCCCTCACGTTTCCCATAGAATGTCTTTAGCATTCGCGGAGCGCGTTATGCGGCGGTTGTAAAAATCTGAAGATTACCGCGATTATGACGATCGGCTACCGGGAAGATAATTACGCTGACTGTTAATCGTCGCCGTGACACGTAATTGCGCGGATTCTTACAAGGCGATGAGTGTATAGGAGGTCATAGGTAAAAATCAGTTTTCGATGGATATCAGAAGTTAATGTTTACTCTTCATATTTATTGGACTATCGAGTTAGATAATCTTCTAATTAAATTAATGTGAGAAACGCGTGAAGTCTTAACTTCCTTAGATTTTTATTCAAGGATGTTTATCGCAAGTTGCATACTCTACAGTTAAAAATAGAACGTAGTCTGTGTAGAACCTTAATTGGCGAACGCTGACTACTAAGGTTGAATTGCCGTCAGTCATTGAAAGTGCTTCGTACTCTTGGCCAAGGCTATACGCACGGTATTTCGCGGCTGTATGTACCGGATTAAATGTGTGCATGTAATACTCCCGAAGCAAAGTAAAAGCGATCGTACGAGTAAGTGCCGAGTTGAAGTTCAAGAGCAGTGCAGCGTATCTAAGATCGATTTCTCGTTCGGAGTTCGAGTCAATGTACACATTAAAAATCAATTTCCACTGATTAGATGAGCAAAAATACGTTACCATACAAATAATTTAGTACATTATTTTTTAAATAATATTGTGCCGACAATAAACATTTGTTTAAGATTGAAATAATTATTCAAATAGATATTTAAAATAGTCGTGCAGATTCTAAATAATTAAAAAAAAGTCTGCAATTAAAATATATTTTTTTCATGTTTTAAATTATCTTCTCAAATTTCAAATAGTTTTATATAAATCAACAACACTTATTTAAAGCTAAAATAATTTTTTAAAACTTTTCTTCAATTATTCAATTATTCTCTTCAATTATTTTTAAATAAGTAATTTAATTAATTCTAAGCAATTTTTAAAATCGTACTTAATTCAAATATACGTGTTGTACAATTAGCTAAAATATTTGACGGACAGACGCAAAATACAGATATTGCTGTTCCCACGTGTAAGAGCCGTATCTCTAGCGTAACTACATATGTAGTCATTGTCTTTCCGCGCTAATTCGCCTGTAGTCGAGAATCCTGCTCGTCTCCGCTTTCTCCTAGTTTCCGGAATCGCAGCGGAAACGGGACAATAATCCGTCAACTGACCACATACCTAAGGTACATTAGTCAGCAACAGTAATTGCACCGAAAAGATATGAGATAAAAGACACCGCCTTTATTCTTCTCTCCGTGACTTTCAGTTTACTTTCTTAAATATTTAATAATTACACAGAGGAAGTAAACGCAGTCACACTCGGCGATCAAAAATATCTAAAACTAAGAGATGTTTAAAAAGTTGAAACAGTTTTCAGAAACGTGTAATATCTTTAAACTCGTCGTCTCATGAAAATGTCAAATCTTTTTTCAAATTAATACAGACGCTTTTAGTTTTCTTTTCATCATAAATACACGTCGAAAGTGAAGGGATCATAAATACACGTCAAAAGCAAATCGTCGGGAATGAATTGGACCGCTTAAATCTGTAAAGTCCGCGAGAAGCGCGTCCCGCCAAGAAGTGTCGAAACGCGCGGGCGACGCGAGAATAATAGACCGACGAAGTCGTAAAAGGACCCGCCGCGGGCTACAAGAATATCATTACAGAGATGTCATTAGAAATTCTAAGATCGAATACGCGCAGAAGGAGACCGCCTGTGTGGACATCGTTATCGTCACCGCCGCGCGAGAACGGCAGAGCCCGGCGTTTCTCGCGACCGCGGTGGCGATTCGCGGACGAAGGCGAGAAGGCGACGGTATCGCGCAACCCCGATACGTGATATACGGGACGCCGCATCGCGCATACATATCTGTCGGTTTTTAACTGTCGGTTCCGTCGCCGGCGTTACACATTACGCCGAGGAGTTTCACCGGTTACGCCGTCGGAATGCGTTGCGCCGTGCTGGTTCACCATTCGCATTTCTGAACCCGAGAGGGACTCCGACAGCGAGGGAGAACGCGCAAATTGTCGTTGCTCCCGAAGGGATTCGCACGGGAAAAACGCATCGCCGTTCCGCGTGCTTTCGTTTCTCCACTTTATTCCTCTCACGGGTAAATCGACGCGTCACGCATTTGGCCGTTCGCAAAACGCACGGGATCAATGGCCATCCGCAGTATCTAAATAGACCCCGCGCCTTTCTCGTTTCAGATGAGTCACCTGTACGGACTATTCAGCAAACAAGTGGCACGGTTTTGCGCCGATTCCTCGAGGCCGGACTGCAACAAGAACCTGCTCGTAACCGGCATACGGAGCCTTGCCAGCATGGACAACAACGTCCTCGACAAGCTGGATCCCTATCAACGCGGCGCGAAGGAAATGAGTAAGGAAACGTTCCTGTAATGTCGAGAAGAGCTTTCGTGTTTACTCGGCTGTGTATCACGGAAGAGCGTTCATATTTATCGAATGAACATACAAGTGAACCGCGAATTTCAGCCTTGACACTTTACGGTTCGTATTCAAACTACTTGTCTCGCTTTCAGTCTGGCACGCCATGATAGGAAGCAACAGATTTGCGTCGAGAATCAGCCACGAAAACGACGACTCTTACTTCACAACCGGAGCCGACTTATCAGGTAAGTGTTCTAGAAACAATTGCTCTTTTATTATTGATAACATTTTGTTGAGAAAGTTACAAGAAAGATACAATGATATAAAATATTATCAGCTACCAGAATTTAGATAGAGATATCTGTAGAGATAACAGATTATACACTGTGGAACAGAAAAGAGGGAGATAGGAAATAAAAGTGTTTATAGAAGAAGGATATAATAAAATCTGAGAAATAAGTTAAAATAAAATTATTAAAATAAACAAGGGCTTACAAAAAGATGCTTGATAAATTTATTTAGAATTTTGTAGAAAATAATTCGAAAATAATTAGTATTTCTATCTGTATATTTAGTTAGACGCGTTTAATCGTCTTATACGTTGGAATTAAAACCGGTTTGCAATCTATCCTATATCAATTGGAAAACAACCTTCTTTCTAAGTTCTGTAAATGTAGACAAGAAGTGTAAAATTTAAATGTACAGCGATCTCTTTAATTTTCTATAACATTAAGAATATCGTTGTCTCAAGAATTGCCACAGGATTTATTATTCGGATGTGTTTTAATAAAAATTGAAATTTCGTGTAATTTTTCTACTAACTGCTTGTCTTGTATGCAAAGTAGTTGCGTGTACACGCCGTTGTAATAAGAAAATCATGCGGTGAAGGGAACCGCGTCCCGCGATGACCGCATTCGAAAAGAAATGACATTTCGCGGATTCGCTTCTTCCTTGTTTCGCGAATCTCGCCGCGATCGCGAACGGAAACGCAACATCGTATCGCGAGAAAGTTTCAACCGCGGTTTCGATCCCGCTCGTGCTCGCGCTCGTGCTCCTAGAAAGTCTTTTTTTTCTCCCTTGACGATATTGCGCCCGATAAACGGCAAATCCTTGTTTGTCTTCAGCCACGCACGCTTTCTCCCTTCTTTTTGAAAAAAAAAAGAGAGAATCATACGCTTCGTCGCGTTGATTCAGCCTCCGTTTTTGACATTATTAAAATCGTATTATGCTCGTTGTTTGACCACAGACAAAACCGGTTAGATGTATCAAATCGCGAGCGAATAGCTTGTCGTTCGTCAAGTTCGTTAACTTTTCTTTCCAATAGAAATAATTAAGAAACAGATCATTTTTAACTCTTGGAGCTGTTTGATTTTAATGATAGTTAAGAGATTACAATCTTAACGATTTTTTTATCGTTTAATCAACAGCATTATTTCGTTTTTAAATACATCTTATAAACATATCTAATTCATATGATAGAGAAATAGAGGCTTTGGAGAAATACTTTTAGAGAACTCTATTAATACTTCATTTGACGATGCATTAGCATATCTGACAGTTCTCGCAGAACATTTGATAGACAGTGGACAGATCGCGAAAGGAGGTCACTTTTCTCAATGTCCAAGATGAGGGTCCGGGCGCGGGGGCGCACAGTGGCTTTCACATTTTCTCTGTTGGCCCATATATATATATATCTGCGTATTAATGATGCATCGACACGCGATGAAAGCCGCGAGCGTTGTACGCCCGTGATTTCAGGCGATTACCGATCAATTATCGTACATCTAGAAATCTCTAGCGAAAAAGAAAAGGGATCCCGTATCGCCATCGATCCCGTTCGACGAGGAGGAAACAGCAAGAAAACGCGATGTTCTTTCCGTTATACATCGTCAGTTTCATAAAATCAACGGCAATTATGCTGTACGTTCCATGTTAGAGAAATTTATAACTGTAGCTTCGCTTCTTTAGCTGAGGAATTAGGTACACACGCAAATACACACTCATCCATCGCGAGGGCAAATTCCTGCACGTATCGAGACACCTATCGAGTCCTTGTAGCCTACAAATTGGCGGTATTTGACTAGTTGTCGGAAGCGAGGAGAGCATAAACTGACTTGCAGATATTGAATTTTAAATTATCATAATGCGGAGGTCGTGCAGAACTCCCTCCTAGAAATAAACGCGTGCGCGGGACGATAATATAGGGACCGTGGATCCAAAATGATCTTCACCCATCTCCTTTCATGGGTCTCTTTCGGAATATGCGGTACCGATCTTTTTTGCCACACCAAAATAAGAGCACCCACGACTCTAATAGCGAAGATAAAATTTCAATAAGAGGAAATCTCTAAAAGGAGATTGAATTGCTTATTGCAATTATAAGAATTATAATCATATATGATATATTGAGATTGTAATACTATAACAATAATAATATAATTAATTAAATACGCTACGTAAGAAATAGGAGAAGTTTCATCTCGTGAAACATCAGAAGTCTCTGAGGCCCAAAAAGTGTTTAAATTTGTTGAAATTATCGTAATTCCAGATACTCTGATAATTCTTACACATTCAGAATAATAATATAATGAATGAAATACTTATTAATTAATTATATAATAATAAAAATTATAAACTTATAATAATTAAAAAATAGGATATGAAAAGTTTCATCTCGCGAAACATTAGGAGTCTAATGTAACCCTAAAAGTGTAGAAATTTGTCGAAATTATCGCCATTGATCCCAGACATTCCGATTCTTACACTCGGAATGGCATACAATTCAACTTTTACGTAAAGTCATCGTGACTAAGAAATTTGTGTGGTACACAGCTTTAATGAGCGAATGTTAATAAAATACGGACAGGGATTTCGCATTGGGGGGGGGGGCGCATGTATACTTCCTGGTATCCGTTGCGCCCGTGTAATAGGCCTGTTACTTAATCCCTCCTCGGCAATTGTAAACCAACATCGTCATTTTCGAAGTCAAGTCACGCCAGCGTATTTGTTTAATGCCATCTCTTTCTCTTCTCTTGTTGCAGCGAGCAGCGGCAGCGAGACGAACGGCCTCGGCGAGGAGACCGTGGCGAGCGGAGATTACATTTCGGAGCCGAGCGGACCGTATCTGGCGGGGCCGATGGTGATACGGGTCTATCCGGACGGCCGACCGGTTCCGGAGGACCAGAAGCGCCCGTTGCCGAAGGACGAGGACGCGGACGAGCTGAAATATTCCCGTTTACCGTCGATCGAGGAGATCGAAGCCAAGAGCGGTAGCGTATTCTACGGGAAAGGCGCGAACGAGCCGTTGTTGGTGAAGAGAAGAATGTCCTTCGACGACAAGAGCTATCGGCGATCGGAAGTGATGCGTCTTCGCGGCCATCCGTTGTCCTACGAAAGGCCGGTGTTCCGAGGCGCGTTGAATGAACGCAGAATACGTTACTACTGAGGGAAGATCTCTCGGTCTCTTCTACCTGATACTCCTCCTGCGAAGTGGCTCGCCTCGGCTACCGTGCCTCGTGATAATGAGATTTTTCGAAAAATAAATCACCGCGAGATCCTGCGGAAAGACAGACGACAGCAGTCGTGCTTGCGGTCTCAGACGATATGTGGAAAACACGCGGGGAAAGTTGGAGATACAAGCGGTACCAGTCGCGGTCGTGGACGATGAAGTAATAATAATCAGCTGTAATTACTAATTCATTGCGCATTCTAATTTAACCGATATCCTCGTTGTGGTTGGTGCGAAAGGGGAATCGTCGTACGCTATTTTTCGAAATCTCCGCGCTGTTGAGTAGTTGGAGTGAAAGACAACGAACAGGAAACGTGATCGGAGAGAACTTCGTTTGAGACAAGAGTTCGCGATTTATGTAAACCACGTAATTCGAAGGAGTACACGGCTCGTGTGATTTCTTTCGAATCGCATAAATTGAAAGCTTGACGATTGGTCGGTAAATTCTTAGGATATGAGCGTCGAGAGGAATACATGTACTTATTCGTACGCTGCCTCAATAACACGCGATCCGACCATGAATATCATTTGAATTCCATTTATTTAATTTCATTCTAATTTCATTCATTTACTATAATATTTATTTAATACTCAATGTGATTGTCATGACTCGTGCAGAAAAATTCGGCGGAAAACATTGATAAAAGTATAATTATTTCGAAATAAGAATACGAGCGATTAAAATCTGAGAATCTCGAAAGTGTTAATGCAAAAAATCATAAACGTATAAATTAAATCTATTCTTGAGCAAAACAGATTTATCATATAGTTCTCTTGTATTTTGTTTCCATCGTATATTACATATTACTTTTTTTATATATGTGCGCCATCACGTCGCAGAAAGGAACCAATGTACCTCGCTGAAAAATATCATACTTTGCATATGGAATATGTTATCATCTCAATAATCATTGAATATTATATAAATCATTCGTTTTAACGTATAATAACTAATTTACGAAAAGTTGTTGCTTTTAAAAATTTCTACAGCTAAGTACATAAGTAGTTTGTATATTACGATAATTGTAATACTTAACGAATCACATCTATTCACGCAAATCGTTATTATATTAACAGCATATTTCAAAAAATCTGTATTACGGATTTACGTGAGGATTACGATTGATTATATATTATATGTACTCATTTTTGTTTTGTAAATACTTGAAATATTTGCCACTATTAACTTTAAGAACACGTCAATAAGATAACTAAAAGTGTGATAAAATATAAAACGCGTAATATATATTTGAAAGATGGGATTAACGAGATTAAAACAATGTGATAAATTAAAATTAACGCGATGTGTATAATATACATATGTATAAATAGCTATATTACACACACAATATGTACATACACACACGCGCGCACGCGCGCGCGAATTCTTTTATTGCAATTAATTTAATATAACTGGAAAATTCTCCTTTGTTCGAGGATAACAAAATTTTTTTTATAATAAATATTTTCTAATGCTGCTACTGCTAGCTTAAACGTTCTACGTTTTTTAATTTCAAAATTATCATTTTTTTGCACATAATTATTTTAATGTATTAATAGATTGTCTATTTAAATGCGTATCTTATTTGTTGAGATGACTATCAATTTTTCTTTTATTTCTTACATTTTCAAACGAATTTTTCAGATAAATAAGTCAAATGTCTAAATATCTATTACCTTAGCTTTTTCATAATTCCTATCGTTTTTTAATTTAAACTACAAAACACGCGTACATTTTCATGACAAATATATATTTGTCATTATGCTAATGCATATGTATGAATAAGTGAAGATATATGTATACGAATATATTACGATAGATATAGATTAAGCTCATAATATTATTTTATGCCTTGCGGTGATAATATCATAAATAATAAATATTATAAAAAAGATAATGACGTCGAATAAATGAGATGACTAGAAAGATTATTAGACAAGAGTTGTACTTCATTGCATTATCTTTTTACTTTAATTAACATATTTAAATTATAGTTTTAAAATTTATTTATAATGGATGTAAGTTCGATTTAAACATGTAAAAACTCAAGTAGCACAGTGACATTAAAAGACGATATAATGTCTTTCTATTTTGATCTATTAGATATCATTAGACATCACTTTATCGTTTTAACTATCATAAATAAAACATAAAATTATTATAAAATATATTAAGAATAATATGGATAACATGTGTATACATGATAATATATTTTATTTTGACATAAAAAGAATTAGAACGTATTTAAAAATAGAATAATTAATCGCAGAAACTGAACAAAATCTGCCGTTTTATAACTATATATGTATGAATGTATTCTGCACTTAAGTGTTTTTCAAATTGACAAATTCTACTTGATTTCTACTAATCTACAATCTATTATCAGATTATATATATCAACAGACTCCGCGAAAAAACATGAGTTTGATACATAAGCGTTATCGTATGTATCTGTTACGATATCCAAGCAAATCTGCTGCCAATCTATTATCGCACTGCGAGTAGCTTGCTGCTGAGATTGTTTCTTACTTTCTCTTTGCATTTTCCATTTAATTTGAAGTAGGTATGTTTAACACGTTTACATATTTCTTTCTCTTTCTCTCTCTAATATTCTAATTCAAAATATTCAAATTTAAAACTTAAGGCCGTTTCACATTCGAGAGGCATAAAGTCTATAGATACTAGAGCAGCAAATCGACGCGTCAAATTCATAATTACGTCACATGGAAATGCCTGCTCCAGAACGCACCTGTTAGGCGCACGCGCGTCCCGGGTACATCTAGCAACGCCTTCGTTCATGTTTCAGCCAAATAAGGCAAAGGGTGGAACAAGTCCATCCAGCACGTGAGTGTGAGTGCGTGCGTGTGTATGTGTATGGGAGGTGCTGCACTGCCGCTGTGCTGTCGCGAGCTATCACACGTAGGCGGTAGGCTTGCCGTGGACGTCGCATCCTCACGCCAGCCACCGGATCCCCTCGCTCGGTTGCGTTAGATATCGTTGGACGCGCAGAGGCACAGGGTGCACCGGCGAGATGTCGTACGAAACGAGTAAGTCCCGGTGCGAGAGAATGCATCACGCGCGCCTTCGCGCACCGGCTTCACCGAGCACCGTGCCGATTTCGAAGCCGCCGCGAGGTGTTTCCTCTCGTCCCCGGTTTTCCGGTTTGCTTATCCCCGATCGGCGCGTCGCGAGGCTCCTCCGTGATTTTATAAGCTCTCGCTAAGTCTCTCGCAGCTTCGCTCGTGTCAATTATCGCGTTTATCTCCTCGTCCTTTCCGCTCGAAGTTCGAAGCATTGTCACACATGTGTGACACGGCACGCCGGACGCACGGCGGATGTCAGTGTTCGTATACAGGGTGCTCGAAAGTTTATTGGCGTTCTCAGTTCTGAGGATTCGTTCTAGGCGATTTGGAGCAGGTGTTAAGCGGTGATATTGAAATCGGAAGAACGAGGGTTTTCTTCCTTCGCAAAATGAAAATGTTAATGTATCCGGTGCAAAGGAATAATGAATTTATTAATCTTAATCTCTAGAGTGATTTGTTTTATCTTTAATTTTTGAATTTTTATTATAGAGATTATATTTATATTGAAAATAAACGAAAGTTTACTTTAATAAAATTTTTGTGAAAAATAAAATTTTAAATTTGTAGTGTGAAATATTTATAAAAAATAAAGTAAGAATATGCCAAGACTTTTGCTACACCCTGTATATTTACATGTATAGTCGCAAGCAAAAAAAGATGATTCACAATATTAAATACCAAAGCTTAGTTGGACTTCAGATAAGATTTATATAATATTCGACATTATACTCTTATCAGGTTGAAGTAAGATATAAAGAAAGGAAAAATTATTTTTCAATAATTATGCATTAAATATATATGTATGCAAAAGTTGTCTAAGAATAAATAAAATTTTATAACCTTTATAT
>VBVR01000924.1:0-13134 GCA_011638315.1 Tetramorium parvispinum | reverse complement strand
AAAAATATATATATATATATATATAGAGAGAGAGAGAGAGAGAGGGAGTATCCTATGGAAAGTTACTGAAATTAATCAGCTGTCATTTGTAAATACATTCAGTTGCTGAAAAAACAAAAATTACTTTGAAAAGAGAAAAGTCTGCAGTTTTTAATAAATTAAAATTATTTATATATAAAATTTAACAAAATGTTTGTATATTAGTTTATTTTATTGATGAAGAATATACTAATAATCAAGTGAACTAATAATAAATATTTTCGAAATGCGCACTATTTGAGAATTTGTACAAAGCTCTTTTACGAAAACTCATGTAAATTTGTCTAGTATGTCGTCTATAAAGTTGTTGACGACCTTCTTAATAGCTGCTATTAAATTTGACATTTAGAAAACATTTATCATTAGCTTACTTGATTATTAGTATAATTTTCATTAATAAAATAAACTAATATACAAACATATTGTTAAATTTTATTTAACCCATTAAAAACTACAGACTTTCCTCTTTTCAACGCAATTTTTGTTTTTTTCAACAACTGAATATATTTGCAAATGACAGCTGATTAGTTTCAGCAACTTTCCATGTGGCATCCTGTATATATATACCTATAAGTTTAAATATTTTTTTAGTAAACTATCTTATTAAAGTGTATGTAAAATTCTATCATGATATCATTTTGGAACTATAGCACGTTGCGGAATAAACTGTAGCTTGTTAGCTCAAAATAATTTGAAATATTAGGAGCTGGACTCATGCCAATGTATCAAGGAAGAGTATTTTAGTTCCAGCACCTGGATGTATTATGCGTTGTTTGCGTGATATTTGATCTCTTCTGCACTTGTATGACAACATCTTTCTGATAAACTTTATTATTATATGTATAATATATATTAGTATAAAGTAATGCTACATATTAGTATTCAGATATTTAGAATAAAATTAATTGACTATCCAGTTATTCTACTTTTATTTGAATATTCAATTTATTTAAAGAGAGTTTCCTATTGTTTTCTTATAGGTTTTTTTTAGTTTCTGATTTTTTGTATTACAGAATATATATTTGCTGCATTACCGAGAACCCAAAGAGGACAACCTCTTGTACTAGGTGGCGATCCTAAAGGAAAGAACTTTTTATATACTAATGGAAACAGTGTTATCATTAGAAATATTGACGTGAGTTTCTAATTGCAGTAAATGCTTACTATTGTCCAATGAGGATATATTAATTTGCGTACCTCTAAACATTGCAGAATCCAGCAATTGCAGATGTTTATACGGAACATTCTTGCCCTGTGAACGTTGCCAAATATTCTCCTAGCGGTTTTTACATAGCTTCTGGAGGTATTTGTAATATACGTTAAAAAGATATTTAATTATTTAAAAATTAAACGTATATAATCTTACACAGAAATTATCATTTTTAATAATAATATGATGCATGATATTTGCTATAAACTTCGATAATTGTGCATTATCACTTTTTCATCGAAAGCTATAACATATAAGATACTCAACAATAACTCATTTCTAACTGATTTTTTTCCATATTCAATTTTAATATATGAAGAAATCAATAGAACATAATTTTATTTTAGATCAATCGGGTAAAGTACGTATTTGGGATACAGTTAACAAGGAGCATATATTGAAAAATGAATTTCACCCTATTGGAGGACCCATTAAAGACATTGCTTGGTCAGCGGATAGCCAGCGCATGGTCGTGGTCGGAGAAGGAAGAGAAAGGTATACTTGCTCACTAGAATGCGTAGAAGAAGTAAGATATGCCATTGAAGAAGGTTTAAGATAGATCATTAAAAAAGTAATATTAACATGTTAATAATTATTATGTAGATTTGGGCACGTTTTTATGGCAGAAACTGGGACGTCAGTGGGCGAGATCTCTGGTCAAAGTAAATCTATCAACTCGTGCGACTTTAGATCAACTAGACCATTCAGATTAATAACTGGAAGTGAAGATAATACTATCGGTATATTTGAAGGCCCTCCATTCAAATTCAAGTACGTATATACATGAAATTGACAACTCATGTTAAAAATAGGAAATTCTAATTCTTTACGTCATTCATTACATGTTACATGATTTATTATACGCTTTATGTAGGATGACAAAACAGGAGCATACTCGTTTCGTTCAAACTGTACGCTATTCGCCTGACGGAAATCTGTTTGCGTCCGGTGGATTCGATGGGAAAGTATTTATATATAACGGAACAACTTCTGATTTTGTTGGTGAAGTAGGATCCCCTGCACATCAAGGTGGAGTCTATGGAGTAAGTAATCTAACTTTAATGTAATGTGATGTGACATAAAAATATAACAAATTATAAATATAATCAATCAAATTTGTATTTACAGGTTGCATGGAAGCCTGATGGTAAACAATTATTAACTGCCTCTGGAGATAAAACTTGTAAACTGTGGGATGTAGAAACACGTACTTTAATTACCGAATTTATCATGGGAACGACGGTCGACGATCAACAAGTTTGTAACTCATAATCAGTTTAAAAGATATACATACGAAAGGGCCTGAAAATAATCCATGTTTCTAGGTGAGCTGTCTATGGCAAGGAAAGCATTTATTATCCGTGTCACTTAGCGGCTTCATTAACTATCTTGATGTTGACAATCCTCAGACGCCTATAAAGATAATAAAAGTAATCCTTCTGATTGATTAATGTCTTTCAAAGTTCAAAATGATGAACTATTCTTATTATACCAATTTTGATCTAATACTCTTCAGGGTCATAATAAACCAATAACGGTGCTAACATTAAGTCCTGATAGAAGTACGATTTATACTGGTTCTCATGATGGCTACATTACTAATTGGAACGCAGAGACAGGAGAAAATGATCGTGTACAAGGGCACGGTCACGGTAATCAAATTAACGGGATGAAGGCCACTGGTAACTTGCTTTATACTGCCGGCATCGACGATACTTTAAGGTCAGTCGATATTGCGACGAATGCATACGCAGAGACTACTGTGGTAAAATTGGATTCGCAACCACGAGGTTTGGATATATACAACGATATAGTTGTGGTGGCTTCAATTCGGCAAGTAAGTCGAATGTAAGATATCCACAAAGATAATTTTTTCGATTTCATAAATTTATTTAACAAGATATATCTGTATAGAACAAATTTAACAAATCTAATAAGATATTTAGCACATTTGAAATTAATTAATTAGCGCTATTGTAAATATAGCAAAAATATTTTTTATGCTATTATTTGCTACGTATATTCAAAAAAGTGATAAGGATCTTTGTGGACACTTTGCACCTTTGTAAATTTGGCATAAGAATGGATTTCTTATCGTTAAATTGATAAATATTTTGCAGATCACAGTTACGCAGGATGGTAAAAAGCTGTCAAGTTTATCGATCAATTACGAGCCATCGTGCGTGTCAATTAATCAAGAAACCGGAGACGTAGCTGTTGGATCCACATCTGATAATAAAGTTTGTCTCTCGTTTATATAGTATACGATAAATGTAAAAATAGGTCATGTTATAAATTTTTGTACAATTTATATGTAGGTTTATATTTACGAGTTATCGGATACTACATTAACTCAAAAGACTGAACTAGAACACCTGGGTCCAGTTACGGATGCCTCATATAGCCCCGATAATAAGTATTTAGTTGCCTGTGATGCAAACAGAAAAGTTATACTATATGCCGTACCAGAATACAAGGTAATATATTTTATACAAAGAATAATTTATATTCAACTATGTACAGCTAAAAATTTATATATATGTATATATATATGTAAAATATGTACATACATATATGCTATCAGTAATATTGTGATAGAAATACCATAAAGTAGTAAAAATAATAATACACTCGAAACTTTAACTCATTTCCAAAACAATTCATTATTTTTTGCAACTAACATCGTACTACAATGTAATTGTAATAAAGTCAATAATCTTAGCAGATTTCTGCTTATGTAGAGCCACGCTTATAGTATTTCTTTACTAAATTTAATTGTGATGCACTATAATGTTAGCAATGCATAAAGTAATTAAGCATAAAATAATCATGCTTTCTTTAATGAATTAATTGCTATTAATGGCTTGTTATTGTGCTTATTGGATTAACAGAAGGTGAGTAGCATATAAATGAAACTAAACGTCTGTATATTCAAGCACAGTTTAAACAGAATATAGTTTTAAAATATAATGTAAAAAAATCTTGATTTGATTTGTAGCTTGCGCATAATAGAGAATGGGGCTTCCACAATGCAAGAGTAAATTCTGTCGCATGGTCTCCAAACTCTGATATGGTTGCAAGCGGTAGTCTTGACACCACCATCATCATCTGGAGTGTGACAAATCCAGCAAAACATACCATCATCAAAAGTAAGTATAGCAACCTCATTTGTAAATGGACTGCAATTAACAAACATTCATGTATTTTAGATGCTCATCCTCAAAGTCAAATAACGCGCTTGGTCTGGCTGGATGAGGAAACCTTAATCTCCGTCGGACAGGATTGTAATACTAAAATATGGCGTATAGAAAAGATATAATTAACTTTTGGAAGAATTTATTGCCACTTCTAAGGAACTCAATTTTGGAGGCATTTTATTTATTTCGTAGTGTACGAATATTGTATATTATTTTTTAATACAATTCTTGATATATGATTAAAAAATTATATTGCAATATCTTTTGTACCTTTTTTATCGACTTTATTAGTAGTATAATTCACATCCCATATAATTAAAACCGTAGTTCTCGCGCTGCAGATTTATTTTTGTACATATGTAAAGATATTACATTTTCACTAAGAATCACACGACTTATCTAACTTGTCTTTATTAAAACGATGTAACAATAACAAGAAAGCGATAACAATTCGAACACTAAAGGTCTTCAGGAACATGATCACACTTTACTTTGTACACTTAACGAAAATGTTATGACTTGTCTTATCGTTAATCAGTCCAGTGCTGCTTTTACAAATTCAACTATGTTCGCAATCTGCCATTCATAAGTAGGCATATCCATTCTATGAACTTTGCACTAAATTATTCTTTAATCCAATATATCTAAAACAATGTTCTATAATTTTCAATATATTTAATAAAATATTCGTTTCAATCTCTTTTTCTTTCTCTTTCCATAATTTAACGAAAAATTTAAATTTTTAATAAAAAGATATAGTTAAATAGAAAGGTATCCTAACGAGGGTTAAAGTGTCTATGTAGAATAATGGTAACTTCACCATCACAGTATTGATGGTTTTGACGTACTATACCGTGGACGTTTTTGAGAAGAAGCTACCGGGTGTCTATACGACACGTGTTTCCTGAGAGCGTCTCGCGATCGCGATACGTGCGAACACGATGTACAGCTGTACGAGCTATTGCTATGCGTCTCCATGTGTACTCGTAAGTTGTATTGATTACTCAATTGTTTACCACAGATAAGACAAGTGACACTGGATTTGTTGTAAGTCTGAGAAGTTCTACTGGGTGCGGACCCCGCAAGCAACTTGAAACTCGCATCCCACACAGCTGGTGGTGGTTTTACATCTTCTATAGGTGTAACTTGATCTTCCACGATCGACACTGCCTCGTCCGCTATATTCTCTGAGTAGCCTCTATCGATATACTTATTAGCAGATACGTTAATAGGAACCGACGTTTTCTCCCTCTGATTTAACTTCGCGTTTATGGAGTAATAGGGCTTCGTTTTAACGCAATACGGTATACTTTCTTGATCATTACTAGGCTCTTCTAAATTGTCGTCCTCTAAATTATCCATTACTTTAGGCAATGGTGCTGATATCGATTCTGACGATCCAGTAGCCATTATATTGTCTTTCGACTCTGTCGTTATTATATCTTCATTCGACAGTCTTTCCTGAGGATGCACTGACGATTGCACATACAAGCCATTATCCTGTCTTGGATTTTTCTGAAATAAAAAGACATGCATAATCATGTAAATTACATTAAATAATTATCATATTTTTCTATTAAAAATATTTATTAAAGACAATATTAGGAAAAAAATAAAAGTGTATTAATTATGCGGCGTCATATGTTTTATCATCTATGCATTTATATTAAAAGTATGTTAGGCTTTACTTAAATAATATTAAATAAGTATATCATATTATTATAAAGATTTATACAAAAATCGCTTTCGATTGGGATTGTAACGAATATATTCTCTAACTTTTGCAGAGTGTGAATATTGATGATATACAACGATAAATGTATTCTTCAAAATTCAAGAAAATAAGCTGAAATATATATTATACAACAGGTTATGCATTGCGCAATAATCTATTTTTGTGCTATTTATATTCGTACCTATCTCAAATGAATATTAGTATATATTACTTAAGGATATTTAGCATGATAATTTTTAAAACATTGTTTTTCCCCGGTTTATATATTAATATAAACCTACAAATATATATTTGTTAAATAATAATAAGTGTTCTTAAGAAGTGTTCTTAAGAAAATGTCTAATCTTTTGTAAAAAATATTTAGTCAAGAGTTGTTACTGAATTCTAACAGTTTAGCACATAAAAATTCAGAATCGTTGACTACATCTGAAATCTATTTACAAAAATTATTTTATTTTTATGTTTTCATGCGTTCTCTTTTTTTGTTGAATTAATAACATTTTTTAGAATTGACAAATTAGTGCTAAACGTTATCATCACACTTGACTAAAGTGTTAAGCATTATTGTACTGCAAAAAAAAAAAACATAAGTTGTATAAAATCGCCGTTCTAACTTGAGTAATATATAGTTTTAGTAATTTAGAGATTCATGGAAGAAGCTATTTTAGATATACCTGTAAAGTCATTCTATGGGGTAAGGTTCCATGGGATGCATCCACTTGCATTTAGTTGCAACACACACAACGATCTTGATCTCGTGGATATCGTTTTTATTCATTATCGTTCCTTTGATGCATGTACGAACATAATATGTGTAGCGGTATTTCCTTCGTGAAGTACTTCTTGAGGAACGACAGTGAATGTGTTTAAGTAACCTGAACAAAACAACACGATCAGGGTAATATAAAAAGATTAAGTAAGGAAGAAGCGAACGTGAATTTTGCTTCGCGCGTTGCCTCCGTTCTGCCGGATAAATACGAAAGAAATTAATTATCTGCGATATTCGTATATATTTGTGACAGTATTACAACAATTCTGTAATTCTTTAAAGTATCAGACATGCATGTTACAAGGACAGTATTTACAATAATACATATATTGT
Source organism: Tetramorium parvispinum (assembly GCA_011638315.1). Taxonomy (NCBI): domain Eukaryota; kingdom Metazoa; phylum Arthropoda; class Insecta; order Hymenoptera; family Formicidae; genus Tetramorium; species Tetramorium parvispinum. The sequence continues at coordinate 5,851 of VBVR01000924.1, read as the reverse complement.
ATTATTATATGCTGTAGTACATAAAATTGAAAAAATTTATATCAAGATTTACAGATAAAACAAACTCTATTTAACAGATTTGCTTACAACTCTTATAAATGCTTACGACACCTATTGCAATCGCATATTAGATTATAAATATATCTTTAATATGCAATATGTTATAGTTAAAAAATTGGAAAATAATATATTGACATATTTCATTAAGAAGCAATATTATTTATGAGCTATTGAGTATACAGATACTATTAATTAAATATTACAATGCATAAACAGTTGTACATCAATGTTAATGAAAAAAGAATGAGCAAAAAGAATGTGAAAGGAAAATGCATTGTGTGGCTTAAAATGGCGCAACTTATTAATAAAAAAAAAAGGTTGCATAAGTTTCGTACTATATATTATATACTGGCTATATATTGTTGAACATACCAACAATATTATTTTGTGCAAATTTGCAACAAATATATTTGTGAAAGATATAACGTTTAGTATATAAGGAATAATAAGAACTATTAAGGGGAATCGTATTTTAAACGGCGTTTAAGAAACACATGCTTTGTTATAAGCAATCAAAAATTTTTATTTGAGAACAAGCATATAAAAACGATTAAATATTATTCATGCTAATTACCTTAAGTACCAAAAAAAAATGCCATTAATACAATAACACGACAACTGCAGTCTTTATTTCGGAATATATTATAGCATAATAAAATTATATATTTAGCTATTAATATTTCTTATGCATAACGCAATGAGCCTGTAAATATTCTCGACCTGACTATAAAATCTAATAATAATAATAAATGAAAAGCATACTTCCACGATTTATCTCAAATACAGGTGATTATTTTGAAAATTAATACAAAAAATGAAAATTAGTACATATGCATCTATAGAACAGATAAATAAGAGATCATTATTTTGTATATTATATGTATATTATCGTTATTTTGTATCATTACTAATCGTTTCGCATTAAAATATAAAGGCGAAAAATTATACATATAATTTTCATAAACTATTTTATATGACGCCAGAAGTGCTGACATAAAAAAAGCAAATTATAGGTTAAAAATGAAGAAGTACGATATATTCAAAAAACACAATATAAATACAGAGAATATAGCATAATTCTTTTTTTACGCAATATAAGCTTTTTTAATACTTCAAAATGATTCATATATTTCTTAATGTCATATAATAGCAAAAGAAAACACTTACCCCGGCCATGTCAGCTAATCCACAAATGTGCAATGTGTCAGCCATAGCTAAAAGTGCAGGTAATTGTTCTTGATAAATATTCACTTCTCCATTATACATAAACTTGACCAGAGCGCACAGATTTGCATATTCCATGCCTGGCAGCACAATGACCGGATGTTGCAAGGAGCTCAAGTCCTAAAAATTCATTCGTAAAGTTCTCATCTTATTCTCAATATAAAACTATAATTTTATCGCAACACATAAACAATACAATATTGACTTTATATCACGGCTTAAAATAATTTAGAAAAGCATTACATTTAACTTACTTAAGCGATAAAATTAACAATTCCAAATTTTCATTCTTACACAGTTAAATGTTACTACTTATAAAAAAAAATAGAAGCAGAGAAATAACAAAAATAATACATTTAATATTAATATAATACAATATTTAGAATAGAATTCATTAAAGATATTTTAAAAATTCATGTTTGTAACATCGTTAATAAAACAATACGTTATTTGTTTGCATCATGAGATACTTTTATATGTATATATATATATATACCTTAAAGAGTTCCTTAAAGTAGTAACTACATGCCGAGAGTATGATTCTGTGAGCATGGATATGTCTACCGCCGGCGCTGAGCGTAACGTCTGTCAGATGACCCCCGTCGAGCAACTTCGGAAGCGAACTCAGGAGAGTGTTTTGAAAATTATGCCACCGTAAACAGAACTGTTGTCCTTCCATGTCGCTGTTTGCTGCAGGAAGAAAAGGATTCTATATTAAGACATTGGGTTTCACAAAGGGGAAAGTTATAGGAACTGCGTTTTAATGACTGCACAAGAAAAGACGGCATTAAAATATATATACGATTACGCGTAAGAGACATGTAATTTCCATAATTTGCACGAGATTGCTCTCTCGCGAGAGGAGCAAAAGGACTTTGCAGCGAGGGATACTTTACCGCACGAGGCTCAGTTTCTATCTATACTTTTATCGTCCGCACTTAAAGGACGTTTAAATATCGTCCGCGTAATCGGGCACGTAAGAATTCGGCCCTCTCGCCGTACGGGGCGAAAGGTTAAGCGTTAAAAGAGCCACGGAATTGCAGGGTGAAAAGGGATTCTCCTCGGCAGTCGGCTCGATTCGATAGAGACTGAGAACTACGTCGCGGGCGCGAGACCGCGACGTAAGGGAGGTGGCGCCAGTCCGAGAGACACAGAGGGACACAATACTATTTAGTTAATCAGGCTCTGTGCAGGTTCCAGCCAAATCTATTATTGTACTCAGGTATGGCTGGAGGAAAAGGACGGCCGTCGCGTCACGCGGCTCGCGACAGCTCGGCAGCTCGCGGCGGCCAGTTCGGCAGTGCCGATCCGGGGACGCCGCGGCGAGAGATCGGCAGGGAAACCGAGAGAATCCGTCGTTTCTTACCTCGTGAAAATCGCCGTCCACCGCAAACGACCGTTCTCAGCGCGACACTGCTCCTCTCATCTGGCGAGCGCCATAATCGCGATTGGCGCGGATCGCGAGGCCGTGAGACGAGCGTACTAAACGCGCGTGACCGACGGGGAGGCTCGGCCACCTGTCGACGTCGTCTTGAAACGCGTTCACGACGCATTTTGGTGCGATTTTTGAACGTTTTCAATTTCACAAGGGCAATTTCAAAATTTGCCGATGTAGAAAAGTGAGTTTGAGTATTACTTGCAAATTCGATTCCTTGGAGTAGAAATTACAAATGTATATTCGAATCCTGCAGGTAGAATAAGTTATCACAAAAATGTCAAAACAGCATCAAAATGACTCTAAAAATGTCATTATTGTCACTTTATCACTGCTTTAGCGTTATTTTGATGTCAAAATGATGTCATTATATTTTTTGTTCTACCTGGGGTAGATACTCTTTCTAGAAACTAATTAGGGTTTAATTATTTTATAAATACAACGTATGAAATTTATTTCTTGCGAATCTTACTAATTGAATCGTAGAAAAGAAAACTTGATTATTGAATTCAATTCAGATTTTTAAGTACATATTGATTTTGAGTCTATTTCTATATATTATTATTGTGAAGAAAGTGTACAAGAAAAAATCAGGAAAATTATTTGTTTTAAAGAATGTTACGCAACCGTTTGACGCTATTGATAATATTATAGTATCGGTATTTATTATTTGTATAGTTATACAGAAAAATCACGCTTACAATTGTAAAATCGCTCAAGCTCGATTGCGTCTGATTTTCCTCGACAACGCGATTCGTCAAAACGTGTCGTTCCCGATCGCGTTACTACACATTCCTCCAATACACAAGTTTCAAACGATTTCTCAATTATATCACAGAAATACAGACTTTGAATTCGAGTGACAATTTGAAGAAATACAATTACAAAACCGTGTTCGTAATGGGTGATCGAAAAATTCGTAGAAATCATGTAAAAACATGTGCGTGAACGCTAATTAGAAATGATCGAGTCTTTTTTTTCAATCACCTCTAATTTCTCAGAAAGAGAAATAAATCGACGGTTCACGTTTCTCCAAGCGATACACACGTACATCTTATCGTCTTGTTACAATTTTATATACAGTTTTCGTAATAATTGTTTATAACACTTAAAAACTATTATAAGAGTTAATACGGTGTTATTATAAAATGATTATAGCTATCTATATCCATAATATCGTCGATCTAAAAAGTGTATAACAGTCTACAGCATTTACGACAATAATAATAATCAGCAAGCACTCTAGGCTTGCTATCGATAACAATTGACAAATCAAAAAAGAAAATTTTCTGTTAGACATTAGTGCAACGAATAAATAAAAAATATCAACAATTAATATAGCTAGTAGCTTAATATTTGCGAATATAAAGTAATTATTATCATACGCAAGTCACATACATTAACATATTTTTATCAATATATTATAAAGTTATATTTTAATTATCAATTAAATATTTGATAAAACGCGACAATGCTGTAGATTAAAAAATCGAGATGTTTCTTTAATATCTCGAGAAATACGATACTTCCTCATCGTTATGTTAGGCACAAATATTTCTATACTACTAAGTAGCATATTCATTCTAAAACGTGTTTTATAACGCGCAAAATTTTCATTAATCACTAAATTGAAAACTTGGTTTTCAATTGTTTTCAGTACTTAAAGGTCTCAACAATTGTAAGATAAAGATTTGCAACTTTGCAACGCAGTAGAAATCGTCTTAGGACCATTTAGTATCCAAAGAAATAGTCAAAAAGTTACAGAAATCATTTTCTTCGACACTAAATAATCCTAAATCCTTTCTCTGACGCAAAGTTAACCCTGTTAATGTAATCTTAGACTCGAAATTAGTTCTATTTAATATTGATATCAAGAATCCCTTACATAAAATCATAAACCTTTCATTCCGACACAGGATCGAGTCTTCGACGGAGAGTTATTCGAGTTATAAAAAATTTAGAATGGAGATGCAAAGGAGAGCGACAAAAACACACACCACGTTCGATTCAATTCGAGAACCTGTAAATCCCGTTTATGCCTAGAACCGATATAAAATCCGTGTATTCTCGATATGTTTCTAGCTACATGTATACGTATGTGTACGTTTGACTACTCTGTAATATCTGATATTTAGACCAACGCTTCTGCTATATCCATAAATCTCGAAGATTGTCCATAATTTTTTTTTAAACTTGTACTTGTTGCTTTGCATCAGGTATCTGGATCGTTACGTGCATTGTACACGTGCTATATCATCGAATGTTCAGAAATCTTTCGATAATATTCATTCCTAGACATTGCTTTTCAATATCGATATTCAATAACGTGTCGATTAGCGATCTTGGATCACTTCTCGGTAAAAGTTACGATAATGTTCCTTAGTTATTATTATTAAAACGTGTTCTCTCTAAGCATATCTCCAATAATCCCAATTTCAAAATTTATCGAAATAAAAAATTAGGAATTGTAAATTCTTACTTCAGTCCTCACGCGGTATCCTTTCGCGGTAATTTTTAATTATGAAATCGCTATTAAGTCTTCTGTATTTTTATATGTGTTAAATTGGTCCGCAGATACCGATCGATGTTCGAATTTCTTTCAATTCTTGTAAAGAGAACGAATCTTATTGCGTTAAAACCATCGAATCTTGAACATCTAATGTACCGTAGAATAAAATTGCTCATTGTGTATTATAAATTATCAACACGTGCTATTTTTTTTCTTTTTCTTCCATAAGTGCGTAAGATGCCATTACTATTGTGGTCCTTCTCCATGAAGTAAAGTGAGTATAGCGTTTCTGAGAGCAAAATTCGAGGTAAAGGAAGTATCGTGCAATGGCTCGTTTGTCATCGGACTGGTGTATTTTCCGCACAGAAACCATTCATTTATAGCTGCTCTTTCATAAGTAAATCCATCTAAAAACATTATGTATAAAATTATTAGATTTATCAATATATATATATATATATATACATATATATATATATATGGGTCATTCCATGTGAAATCGCACCCTCCTCTGTCCAAAATTTGTTGCGGTCTACAGAGTTCTTTCTGGGCTCAAATTCTAGCTATTTTTATACAGAATCGAATGCTGTCTGGTGAATTTGACCAAATTCAAAATGGCGGCC
>VBVR01000923.1:0-37762 GCA_011638315.1 Tetramorium parvispinum | reverse complement strand
AACGTGGTTCGATTCGTGGTTCATAGTTCATTTTTGCGCGTATTTTAATCCTGCAAAAGGATTTTGTATTCTGTAAAGCCAATTTGATAAAAATAAATCGAAAATTAAAAATGCTCGATCGGTAACTATGTCACTCCAGCATCGCCTTAATAGTACCTCACTGATATGCTACTGAGGTATAAAAATGTTTTATCAGTAACTAGCAAAGAGATACACAAGGTTATCAGCAGTCAATATTAACCAAAAAATTCGCTGATATCAAATTTCTGTTATCAGTACTTACAATTAGATGTTGTATCCATTGATGGAATCTTATCCGTAATAATGATCGATCCAAATAATCATTTAGATTTATTGTTAGTAAATCGATGCATTCAAACTCATCAAACTGCAAACATCTATATATCGCATACATACATTTGTATGCGCTTTTTTAAATAAATTGTGCAGTAAATCATTGAAGAAATAAAATGATAATTTAATTTTTTTAAATATCCATTTTAAAATCTATTATCACAAATTCTAAAAGAATTGGTAAACAATTTATTGTTAAAACATAACAAGATAATAAGCGAATTAATCCACTTGCTGATGCTCGTAGAGAAAATAAAAAATAAATTATTGCTCTCTATAGAAAAATTGTGTTCATATAGTTTCTATATACTTATTTGTAAAGTCTTATCGATCGCTTTTAGATTACCTTTTAATAAGATAAGTAAAAATATCATAAGAACTTAAAATAATATTTGATAAAAATCTGTGATTTATTTGAAAAATCTTATCTTAGTTGCCTTAAAAAACTTGGATATTCGAAAAAATAAAAATATGAAGAATAAACTTTTGTTTATGTATGTATATGTGCAAAATTTATTAACGATCAATATACACTGAAATAAAAGATAAACAAATTAAGTTCTTAATTAATTGAATACAAATCGGGTAATAAGTTATTAGTTAAAATTATTTCTTAATTCACTAAATTAATTCAATATTTAAGATTTTGTTAATACAAAAACGTGTTAAAAAACAATTTATTCTTTCTCTTCCAAAAAAGAAAAAACTTTGCTCTACATGTTATTAATCAATATTATCTTCATATTAATCATAAATATAACTTAAGTAATTGAAGTAAAATAATATTAATCTAAAAAGATAAATAATTTCTGAAGAAATAGAAATATTACATAATACACAATTAATTTATTCGCTCTACAATATTCAGTTATTGACAAATGACAAAAAAGCTATCGAAGATTAATTGTTGCTTCATAAAGTTTTATTTAAAGTCTCTGTCCTCTTCAAATTCTTCTCTATTTTTCATCGGTCTAAAACGATTTAAAGCAACTTTATACGGAAGGTTGAGACGACCCCTAAAAATCCCTCTATTGAAACCAAAATCGTGAAGATATGGGTTAATCGACGAAATATTCATCCGTTTTCACAGGCCCTCAAATTTTTTTTCGTCGACATCACCGAAATCCGAAAGAGGCGTTAAGGTGCAGAACAATGCGTGACTTGCGCCTTGTAGGGACATCAGGGAGCGTTTTGATGAATGACAGGAAGTCGAAGAGAACCGGAGGAAATTCTATTCAGCGATTAATTGTTACGCCATTACAGCTTGAACCATCAAGCGGTCTCTCGCGGCTCTCAATAAGTTAAATTGAGTGTGAATAATATTCAGAGCTGCGAGTCCCACCCCGTCGAGGATTCGCGCCTTAATGTCTCTTTCCCTCGTTTAGACTGCCGCATTTTCTAACACGCGAATATCCCAGGATCTCTGCTTTCTTCCCTGAGCACGGCGATCTTTAATTGATCGTTAAAAGAGTCTTAACTCACTTCGCTGACGACTGTTTCGTGAATAAAGCCGATTTCTCTCAACTTTAGTTCCTCTCAATTTTACCCCGTTATTGAGAGGCATCGATAGATTTCATGCGCGAATTAATTCGACTGTAATAAATTTACGAAATTATGAATAAACATATTTGACCGAGTTTTCAAATAGATGCCATCTGTATAATCCTCCGTTAAACAATCAGAGAATATTTACTGACATTCTCATTTTTTACATTATTTAGAGAATACCAATTTGCCACATTTAACAATAAATAAAGATTGAACGTAAACTAATCGTAAAAAAGCTTAAAAAATATATAGCACGAAACAATAGTAGAAATATAAGATATTTTTTTGCGTGTTAAATATTGCAACCGCAGCTATTATCTTTTCTGGCTTAAGGTGCAATCTCCAGTATTCGCAAAAATTACGACGTTATACCGTGAATTTTTAATGCACCGGCATACCGAGAATTCCGTATTCACTGCAAGCACGCTCACTTTAATTAATTGTTGAAGGAGGATTTTAATTTACTCGCGTGTTAAATATTTCGAGAATGAAATAACTCCTTGACTCCGATCTTACGTAAAACGTAGGAAAGTTATTCAAATTATTCTCACTCTCGTAAGTTTATTACGATTTAATAAAGATACGTTTGTCGCGTATTCGAGAATTGAATGAATTTTCTTCGTAATGTAAAATAGGTGATACAGCGTTATTTGTAAGATTCGCCTGTCGTCGTAATTAGCATCGCTTAATGAAGACTGCACGATGATGTTATTTTAATCGCGAGAGTGAAGTAGACAAGTGATAACAGTCCGTCCTTTCGATGGGAGTAATTAAGAAAATTGCATCAATTTCTCAGCATTTCAAACGCGCAACTGTCTTTAGAGGACGGCGTTCTCTGTGCCTCGATGATATTTATTCGTCAAAAGCGAATCGCTATTTCCTTCCATTTTCTTAGAGTTGCTAATTAAATGATTGTTATCCTTCGTTTTTATGCATCGGAAAATATAGTTATTTGCTAATTTCATTGCTTACCAGGAAAGCAAATTATTTCGCAACGTTTTTACAGCAAATGCTCCGGTTTGTTAATTAATTAGTATAATGTAACAATTCTCGCAACATACTATTTTACGATGAATGTTACCTGAGCCTTGAAAAATGAATTTAAAAAGAGAGATAGAAAGGAATAGTGCATATCGAAATATATTTAGAACGAATGTAGCGCAATTCGTATGATGTTCAACAATCCCTTACATCGGCGTTAATCTACAGTATAGGATTCGTCTTACGATTCCGGAACAGCAAGCTTCCCACATTAATTAATTAATCCGCGTTCTAATCGAACTTCGTTGTTTAGTGAACCGCGACTTCCAACATCGTTCACGATTTCAGTGATCACGTTTTATCGTACATAGGTATTCCCTCCCTCCTCCTCCTCTCTCTCTCTCTCTCTCTTTCTCTCTTTCTATCTCTTTCTTTCTCTGCTTTCGTCGAAACAAAGTAGAGACAACTCATACTCACGCTATTGTTAAAATATTTATTAAACTATTTACAGCAGCGAATATCTATTCGGAAAACTATTATCGATAATCGAAATTTCTTTATAAACAATTTGCGAATCCAAAGATTGATAATTCGACAAAATCGAGTTATTAATACAGAAAAGAATCTATAAAATAAATTCGCTACAAAACCATATAGTGTGTGTTTGGAACAATAAATTTGTAGTGAATCTATACAATAACGTTACTGTTGGGATATGGCGTCCATAATTTCCAACACAGTTAATTTAAATGTCTCGAAATTGTTTATTACGTTATACTTATATATTATTACACGCGCTATACTTTCTCAGCCGTTAGATTTCTATTCCTTCATCCGGAAAGTCGTCTTTTGCCTCACGACGGATATTATTCTTATATCCTCACGGTTTCAATGTTACTCCGGGGGAGCCATCTCTCTCCTGAGATATGCATGCTATATGCAAACCTATGTATTATTTCAGTATTCCATACCGTGCAATATTGTGTCAAAAACGAGTGAATCTTTAATACGCCGCGTCATAAATCTCGCATCCCGTTTCGTCTACATCTCACATCTCGTGGCCGTTTACACACCATACGTTATTTACATCTTTACAGCGCAGTGCTCTCTGCCCTTTCAATATTCCCTTAACAATGTTTCCTCCATAAATTTCATAACTTTATCGATTACTCGATGCTGCTTATTGTCGAATCGAAAGGATGTTTTTTTATAACAATCATATTTTTATTATTAAATAAATTGCAATAATCAATTAATGTCATGCATTTTTTTTATTGATGAATATATCACTAATATAAAATTTTTTTATTTATACTATTAATAAAATGTCCGTTATCTGGTGGCATTTACATAAAAACGATGAATATATCGCAGCGATTTAAAAAGAATATCAATTTGACAGTTTTTATTTTAAAGAACGAAAAACGTTCGTTGTACCATGAATTCTTTAACCACTAGATATTGTTTGAAAGATTTGCTGACCAAGATTTAAAATTTTCAAATGGTAAATTTAAAATGATCAATTAAATTATTATGGCTTTGGATTAAATAAATGATTGATGTATATACGTTACGTATTTATTTCGAAATTGATAAAGTTACTTTTAAAACGAAACTCTATCAAGGTTCGTTTGAATTGAATAATAAAGTAGATCTTAGTTTACAAAAAGAAAGAAACGAAATCACAATATCTTTATGATATTTTGAAATATACGCCATAAAATTTCGTTTAGCTGCACAACTTGCACGTCTTTCTCTATCAAATCAACTCTAGCCGCGGTATCTCGTGCATTATTTTCATGTACTTTCTCCGTTTTCTCGTTGTCCCTTTTTTTCCACAAACGTATATGCATACACAAGTATCATCCAGTCTGCGCAGCTCATAAGTATCGCATCGAGAATGACTGAATCCGTTGGGGATTTGTTTTTCGCCGAGTCGCATGTAAAGGATATGGATGTTTGAAAGCAGTAAATACCACGGCAGATGTATCCGCACACTAGTCCCATCCATCTGATCGAGATCCTGCAATCCTTTGATCCCATTCGGATTCGAAGTTCGTGGCCTAAGAGAGTGCTCACGAGACAAGTTGAAGAAAGTATTGGATCTGTCATCGGGATTTTCATCGATGCCATAAACAATGTTATACATATAGAGTATTTTAAATTATGCACCAATGAATATTTCCAAACTATGAAATTTTATTATTACAATGTGAAGTTTGCAACAAGAATTATAAAGTAATATCCGAGTAATTACTTTTAATTGTATTTATCATTTTTTATTTTTTAAATTCTTTGTCACTTGGTGACGCTGTCGACTTCCAGTCAATGCTTCGTAACTTCGCTGAGAAGTAAATATTAAAAATACGACGACATTCATTTCTATTCTCGCGGATGCATAGACTCGTAGAATCTTGTCGAAACTTTCGTCGCAATCTCGAGAAGCGAGTACTATGGCCCGACAGCTACCACCTGCTACACCCACAATATTATTCTCGTAAAATTTTTATCAGAAGCACGTCGAACATCATGGCCCGCCATCACTAACGCGTGTTGCACTTAAAACGTTTGAGACTTAATCGCAAGATCTGAAATTCGCGATTCAACGTTGTTCGACATAATCCTTCGGTAAGTCTATCTCGCGCGTTCATATTTTGGTATTAATATACAATAATCTCGCTAAGAATTTTGCAAAGTTGTGCGTAGATCTCGCCATATAATTCAAGAACAGAAACTGCACATCTTGAAAATAACGTGATTACGCTGAAGACGATTCAAAGTTTTCACCACCAGTTTCATCCAACTTAACAGTAAAAAATCAATAAATATATATCTTTAAAAATATCTCTTTATCTATCCATTTTGTCTTTTACATTTATTTATATTAATAAAATCACATTGTTTAAAGATGACAAATAAAATTAAAAATTCCTATATCAATAATTTAATTTAATAATTTAGACTTTTACAAATTTAGAAAAAAGATTATTATCAGATTTATTACCCTCTATACTGAAAGGTAGAAGAAGTTTCGGGCAACAAAGAAAGTCACATTTAATAAATTGTTTGATTTTATAACAGAGTAATGCGTACTTCCACTTTTTCATGACATTCACCATTTTCATGACAAGGAAAAGATCGTGACATACATAATTGCATTAGATCGCAAGCGAATTAGTGGTAAATTTAAAGCCACATTTTTTTAACCGCGAGATTTGTTTCACCGTGTGTACGCCACTTGGAAAATGTCGAATTCATATGATATAGAAATATACGAAATGGGACTCATGAGAATTCCTCCGAAATATGCAAAATAGAATTTTCTAGCGCGACGGGTCGGAGAGATGCGAATATTTCTGCACGTATACAAGAGTTCAAATTATCCTAAAATTACACCAGCACTGCGTCCCCGTATATTTTGCATCGCGCTTCCTCTCACACGTCGCGTTGATTACATTTTATGCAGGTCTCTCACGATCATAATGCACGTTGCATTATGGTGGTATTTAGTATATCTCCAAAGATCGTGCAACAATTATAATTGCAACTGCATTTTAAAACCTCTTTCACAAGATCCGCTTTATTAGACTTATTAGAAATTGTATGTTTCCAAATGGTACATTTTATTGTAGTATATTAAATGAACGTAACAGGCTGTCTCGCGAATAAAACCCCGACAAAAAATTTTAATAATTCTTTGTCAGACTTTGTAACAGGTTTTGTAACATCATTAACGCAGACTGACAAATCAGCTGGCAAATGTTAAAATAGTTTTCATTAGATGAGGTAGCTAAAAAAATAAAAGAAGATAAAAAAGATAAAGAAGATAAAAATATTTTTTTTAATTTTTCGCGATATAATTTATTATATATCAGAAATAAAAAATAAAAAAATATTTCAAGATGTACACGTGTCACATGTATATCTTGAAATATGTACAAGATGCATATACAGCATTCCATTATTTAATTATCTTATTCTCTAGTGCCAAATAATTCTAACAACAGGTGACAAGTTTCATAACGTTATTATTCGTGGGAAAGTCGGGTAAGCTAAAAACAGGTTGCATGTTGTTATTTAGTTATATCATCGTCATTGTACTAATTTTTTACGGCGTTAGTTAGTGCCAAAGCGTGTTAGCATGTCCATAGAATAATATTAATGACCCTTCATAAGGATCGTGATAATGAATCATAGAGACGAAGGTGGTTCGACGTACAAGAAGAAGAGAGATGGTTAAGATTTTCAGAAAATAATTTGCAATATTTCTTTGTACACTATTCATAGTAACAACAAAATAAATTATCGGCTTAGCGCTTGCTTGATTTCAAATGATGACAGCTACAACAGAAATAATTAAATAAGAGCTGTGTTCACAAAATGTCTCATGCAGCAAATATGTGTTTTTGACGTGAAAATGCAGAAACGTTGTCTCCTAAGTACGTTTTGTCTTTCCATGGACTGTCACGAGGAACGACATTAAAGCTTCTATTAGTGTCCTCGTAATTCCTCACAAATATTTTCGAATCAACGATTTTCAGCTCCTATCTGCGGACGGGTATGTGCTTATTCCTCCTTTGAATCCATCTGTCGTCCGCAGTTTCCCCCATTTTTAATTGAATTTTTTCTCTCACGGGGGAAGTAATTTATCCTTTTTATCTTTGAACAGAATCGCGGATTCCAATTGAAAGAAAGTTGAACTAGTGTCTTCTCCAGATGACTGGCCGGTCACCAGGGGTGCTCCGAAACACGATAAGGTTAATACCTCAAAATTATTATCGTTTAATGTCATGCGAAAAATGACCATCCGTATTTGGATATTACTTAAAAAGAATTTATTTGTTTTTCGTAATTTAATATCATATTTATATTCAATTTAATTTAACATTACAATTAATTTGTAATGTGATGCTTTATCGTTTTTAAAACTAAATTAGTTTCTTGATTTATTAATTGAAATAAAATGAAAGAAATTTAATTACGATAAATATACAATAATTTAATTACGATTCTTTAAAATGAAAATACTTATACTTATATTTTGGATACTTATAAAAAAGTCTCAGCTTCATTTATGTATATATATCAAACATCTCGAAGTATAATATTTTATTGTACACATTCTACATATATATTATTCACTTTATTTTCTTCAAACACATATTCAACATTAAAAGAAATTGTTCCATTTATTCGTCTTAAGACAATTTTCTTCATTCCAAGACATAGAAGAAAAATTATTATTTTATTTCCATCTCTTCGGTATTTTATATTCAAGTTTGAATTCAAAATTATAATTTTTCTAAGTGCATCGATTATTTATTCTAAAAATATGGCCATCTCTCAGCGAATGGGACAGTTTCATGGATGAAGTGTGTAGACGACTTTTTGGAATTCGGGATGGGCACGAGTTTGCGGTAGTTCGGTTACTGAAAACGAAAAGGGAACCGCGAATGGACTCGCGCACAGGATGAAAAATGAGCCGCGGAACAATACGAAATCGGCGAAATGAATTAAACGTGCGCGGGGGAGTCTTTTTTCCCGGACAATGGCCATTTCCGCGACATTCGCGAGGAATTAGGGCGAAAAAAGGTAAAAAGTAGTCACGGCGATGGCTATCTGCTAATAAACCATGCGTTCTGTCATTATTGCGAATGATTCGGTTTAATTATTGATGATTTGAGCGAATCTCTTTTGGAATTAAATTATACGTGTGTGTGTGTGTGTGTGTGTGTGTGTAAAAGAGTCAGAGATAAAATAAAATATTTTGGAGATCTTTGCAAATTGTCTAATTAATTTGTTTAATCGGAACGCATATGTTTAAATCTTCCGGGATACGATATACTTGACTTAAGCCATTTAAGTCCTAAGCCCGTCGTATGTAAGTATGACACGCAGAGAATGAAAATCCATCTCGTCGCGAGTTGTGGTGTGTATCGACGAGATTGAGGGAGAATTGAGAAGGTACAATGAAGACCGTGTGAGAAGATACAAAGTGGAAAAAGCTAGCGAGGAAATAATAATGGAGAATGGGGGCACACGGAGACGAGGTGCAATAAAGTGGTAAAACAAAAAGGGAAAAAAGGTGCTCTCCAAAAAGAGAAGTAGAAAATAAAAACGAAAGAATGAGAAGTAGATTGACATGGAAGGGAGGGAGTGAGAGAAGGAATAAATGCGAATGTGGAGAGAATAAGAGTGGTAACACCAGTGCCGCTCTAGATGAGACCGGAATAAAACTCGACGGAATAAGAGAAATAGCGGTATATAACAAAGCTAAGGCGCAAGCGGGTAGGAATTAAGAAATATCATATTCACAAGAGGATGGCGAGAGGCGATAAGGGGATAAAACGAGAAAAATGAGAGTAGCGTGAATAAACGTATGCCTGCATATGCACGCAGGTGTCTCTACAAAGGATAACAAAAGACCCGGGACATAATGAGAGAGAAGGCAACGCGACGAAGGCACGCTACGGGATACCATAGGAGCAACAACGGTGGAAAGTAGAAGGGAAATCGGTAAAATTACGAGCATAGAGATCGAGAGGAAGATGATAAAGCTGGAGTGAAGTTTGCGAAAGTAGAGACGGAGGAAGGCGGAGGCACACAGACTAGTTGTTTGTTTAGTTTTGGGCATGAAGAAAGGACAATGTTAAACGACAAAAGAAAGTATGGAAAGAAGCCAACGATTTTTATTTTCAAAAATAATAGTGTCAATAGAATTTTTTAGTTGCATTATCGGTACTTTGCCAGATCGGTCGATACGGGTTAAATGATCTTATCATGACTATTATATATATCTCTGTTCATTACTAATGCAAATACATTTTCACGTACGGTAATTAAACGTGTAATGGAGCGAAACAACATATTGCGCTATGATGTAGAGAACTGAAAGGATTAATTAGTACGCCTTGGGTACATCCCGTCAGCCATGGTTAACTAGCCATGGATGGCGTGTAATATTCATTTTAACCATAATAAAGAGAAAAAGGTTAATTTAATTAAAATTAACGATAACGTCGGCTAATTTTTAATCTGAAAGTTTGTATGTCAAATAGCCCAAAAATAATTTAATATATATAAAATACCAAAAAAACCAAAATATATTACATATACATATATAATTTATACATTTAAAACAAAAGTTAGCATACATCTAGATAATGAAATTAAATTTTAATTAAAATCAAATACACGGAAGCTAGAAAATTTATTTTAAATACATCATTCAATGAAGAGTAGATTTAGTCCTGTTACCAAGTTGTTTCTTATTCAAGAGATATAGAAATCGCGTGCTTTGTTAGGTATAAAACTTAGAAACATATACACACACATATATATATATGTATATACATATATTCTCACATAGTCTCCATTCCCTGATTTGAAAATGGCAATTGCATTAACCGTATGTTACGGTAAGTTAATGATACAGTAAAATCACGAGTGAGATCATGCCATGTGCTTGTGATGTATTCGATAGAGATGTTTCGTATGATAAGGAGAAAGCGACTGAGTTCTGAGGAGTCCTTGTAAAGATATTAGGTGGTAAAATTCGGGCAAGCACGGAAACCCCATCAACTTGGTGCTCGTAAATTTTCTCGGGAAGCTACGGAAACTCCACTCGGTAGGCCTACATAAGAATATACTGTAGCCCGAGTTGTATCTTCAATCCGCGGCGAGACTTTCTTTCCTCGAGCAGTCTCGATCCCTCTCTTACGTGTCTGCGTAGGCTTGTTTTCTTGCAAATAGAAGTAAATGCAAACAACACCCTCTCCCGGCATAAAGATGTCAGTGATTTTAACTCACTCGTACATTATTCAATTTTCTCTCGAAAATTCGGTGTAGTATAATTTACTTAAAATAATCAAATTTTCTTATTATCTCATAAAGTATATAGTCTGATAGAATGATGAATGATGAAAACAATTTAATATAAAATAATAAATATAACGATATAGGATAAAATATGAATTTTAATAAAATAATTTATCGTTAAAGCAAAAAAAATATTCAATAAAATTGTGTATAGGAAAGTAAAGTTGTATATAATTATATACATATGTATAAAATTATATAATTATATACAAATCTAAATAAAATTTCTTTATTTCATGTTATCTTTATGTTCAATTTTTTCCAATGAATCCTGTATTAAAAAAAAAAGCATAAACGTCTCCACAAGATATCCAATGCGATATGGCTGCTCGATATTCGCAGACGTATACTTTCTTCGGTTCTGAGTACGTAAAAATTATACTTCTGCAAAGTTTCGTGTTAACGTGCCGCTCAGATCGGAACTTTTCTTACGGCCCGCGGCTATGCTCAATAAGTCTTCTCTTTTGGGCTGGGTAATTTTTCTCTAGTATACAGAGTGTCCCAAGTTTGCTGCACCTCTTTTCATAATTATAAATCAATTGATTAATTCGAAAAGATTTTTTTAAATAAAAGTTTCATTGAACATTTTCTTGATTATATTATAATATACAGTAATACATAAAATAACTGTACCAAAACCAATAATTAAGATTTTGCTAAAGTGAATAAAAATAAATTAAACAGAGATTTAATCCGTAAAATATTTTTTGCTTTCAATTCTTCATGACTCAAAAATTATTGCAGCCTCAAGAAAAAGTTAATACCACATTGATTTAAAAATTTGTAGATAAAAGAAATGCAGTGAGAACTTCGGCCACTCTGTACAAACATGAACGCATGTATGAACATACGCATATTCAGCGATCTTTAAGAATTTTTCCGTGAAAAAAGTTAGCGAGTCGTCGTAGATAGATGTAAAAAGACCGCCGCAAATTCACATTCTTGCACTTTTTCGCGTGAAAATATTGGCTGCGCAAGCGTTGAAACATTCACGTGAAATACATAGTGAACATCATATATACTCTCCATTCACATTTTATTCTCGTCGATAAATTGCTACGTTATTGTCCATGTGAATAGATTCCCCTTAAAGAATTATTATTTATATTATTTTATTGTTTTTGTTTTTGAAAAATTATAAATCAGAATTTATTACACACATTATTACTATAAATTATTATACACATTATTACTATAAATTAAATAAACTAACTTAATTTTATTAATTAAATATATCTTTGATAAGTTTCGATTATAAAACAGAATTTGAGAATATAAAATTAAAATAATACAAATAATACAAATTACTTTATTTAATAAAACTTTATTAATAATAATATACATTATATTTTATTTATATTTTAACAATTTTTTTTATTATTTATGTACTTCTAAATTATTATATACGATTTGTGGAATAAGATATGCGAGACATATCTTCGAATTGCATTATACGTAATGTATCGTTTTATGGGTAATTATGTTTTGTCAATATTGTTAATGAGTTACTGACTTTGACTATCGCCAATTTGTTCACATATGTCATTATCAATACTACGTTCTAACGTTATGATAATATTGGTTAGACGTAGCATATTCAAACCTGTTCATTTGCGACATTAGACACCCATATCCTATCAATATTGACGCACTGAATAAACATTATGAGCAATACAACCTTTCTACTGCAGTTCGATGTCAAATTGCATCGACGAAATAGAATCATTTTCATTTGAATATGCTATATTTGAGTTGTTTATAGCAGCTTATAATAATATAATGCACGATACATTACAGCATCGTATACACACGTAATTTAAATTTTATACATTAAATGCTTTTAATATCAAATTTAACATACCAAAATAAAGAATGTCTTATTTGTAATGTAGAAATGTTATTTTCGTCGATCGAAAATTCCGTAGAAAGAGTTGCATTTCCTAGTCGCATAAAAATGAACCTTCAGAATCAAGAAATTATTGTTGCTACGCTACTATCACTTGAACAATGATGCAGAAACGAAAGAAGACGAAGCTACAAGAACAAATTCAAAGTCGATATCGAGTTCCCCCTGTCTTTCCAGCCTGAATAACATGCATTAGCCTTTCGCGAGATTAGAGAGGAGTTCGAGAGAGCGGATGGTGGAAAAAGAAGGGATGGTACAAGGGTATGGGAGAAGAAGTAGAAGAAAGAAGAAGAGATGGATACTAGCAGCGGGGGAAAAAGAATCCGAAAGAAGAGGTGGGAGCGGACGGAGCGGCAAGGAACGGAAGGACAGTACGGATTAGCATATTATTTACGCGCGACATCCCTCAGTCACAGGGGCGAGGGATCCGAGAACAGAATCGGCTAAACTTTAAATCTCCTGCCCGAATAATACCTCGTGCTCTGGCCACTCGGCGCGTCTCACCTCATTAAAGCGCGAGATGCCCGGGAATTCCCCGGTCGTTCGAACCCCGCCACCCACGCCCGTCCACCGTTACCCCCGAGGGACACGGCGGGGCACGTACACGAGACCCCCGTCACGGGACGCTGCAAGAAAGTCGCGCGTTCATTTCGAGTCTAATTTACCGTGCGGAAATCGTAGTGAATGTCATTATATAGCGAGGTGGTATATATATATGGCAGGCGCGGTGTTACGTGGCCGACAGATGGGCGAAGAGCTTGAAATGTGGAGTGGAGAACCCCGGGATCGAACGGGACACCGAGGAATTAACGTTTCGCCTGTGCCTAACGAGGTAAATAGGATTATATCATGCAATATCGATTGCTCCATAGTTACACCACGGATGCTGTGTGCAACAGAATGCGTGATCTGTGGAAACGGCGAGCTGGACAAACGTCGCAATAGCGCAAAGGACCGTAATAACGAGCATTAGTTCGATGTCAGAAATGACTCCTTTGAATGGGAGTGATTATTTCTTTCTCTGACGGTCAACTAATTTTGAAGACAATTTTTTTGGGATAATATATCGATTAATTAAACATTAGCTTCAAGCATCACTAAATAATGAAATATAAAAAAGATACTTGATATATATTTTAAGTACACTAAAGACTATCTGTCAATTCTCGTTAGAAATTAGGACAAATTTCTATAACCTTTTATAATCTCGTGCTATATAAATATATTGTGAAATATATTTAGAAAAACCAGAGTATACTCATACACATATATATTATATAAAATATACACAGGCATTAAAATACATAGCATATAAAATTATAAATGGATTTCTATTATTCTGATATGGACTAGGTCGTTTAAAGAGTGAGCTTTAGATAATTTTTACTTTGAAACTTTCATTTATGTGATTAGACATAATATCGAAGTTGCAACGCACAGTTTCACATCCGCTGCAAATATACGCGCACAGTCACTATCACTTAATTTAATTAAATTGAATTTAATTGAATTTAATTTAATTTGCTTCTAAGTAATTTCGACCGAAATAGGGCGTTCTGATAGGAGGTATGCCTCATATTACCATAAAACCGCTGATTTAATTTTCACCAAACAAAAATTAGAGAAGAGACTGAAGTACATACATACTGTAGCTATATTACTGCAGGATGCGGCTATATAAAGCACATTAAGATAAAGTGACACATGAATAATTTCAAATCGTTCGTTTTCCTACTTCGTCTTCGTTACATGGTGTATATCAAGTTACATTAACACAGCGCTTTATTTAGTATCTTAATGACGGACAATTACCACGTAACGATCCCGGCAAAGCACAAATGGTATCCGCCGTATCACGCCGCGTAGAACATGGGATAGATATAACGATCGTGTAAACGTGAAAGGTTTACAGCGCATTAATTGAAAATAGCGAGCATCTAATATTTTCCTGCGCTAAAATATCACTTGACAAAAGAACACGAAAGCCATTAGAATTGAGAGAAAGTGAAAAAGAAGAAATGTAAGAACTTAATCCGAGGAGAAGGCGACTGTATGTACGAAAGAACAGATTATTGCCGTTCTGAAGTTTCTTGCCAACGCAATAGGTGCTAACGAAAAAGCTCAGTGCGATGTGAGCTTAACTTCTGCATTAGGCGCCGCCGTGTCAAGAGTACACGTGCACTCCTAATTAATCCAAAACAGGTCTCCCGACGAGCTACAATCATATTAATCGACATCGTCCTCCGCCCCGAAACCTGAGCAGCGCGACGCACTTTATATTTAGCCGCCAAATTACGGTAAACAATTACGGTCTGATACGAGCAGCGATCGAGCAATTATTATAAAAGCCCACTCACTATCAATCACCACCACGGCTGATAACGCCGGATAACTAACGTCCGTTTCGAAAGGTCGAGCCACGCCTATCGGATCGCCCGTTATTTACCTTGCTAAAAAGAAATTATTTAGTTATCGCGAGACGAATGATAAGCACCCAATATATTTTCGAACGTGACGAACAAACGAACGGAATTGAAGCTACTGCTTTGCATTCGACGCATTTCTGAATGCATTGGAATCTCATAATTACGATCGAACGACTTGTCGCGTTGAGATCAGTAATTAAATTACTTTGCAAGTTTTAATATACAAAACTATAGCGTGAACAGTATTTTTAATGGAACGCTATTATTCTGAAAATTAATTAATTCATGTTAAAATGGACTATAGAAATTTGTTCTATGGTAAAAACTATTTAGAATCTATAATTATGAGTATTTATAAAATATTGCTTTATGTGGAAATACATGTAAAATATATAACGGAACATTCGACGTTATTCGATATTATTGTACAGTTAGAGAAAAGTAGATTAAAGACATATATTTGAGTAAGTATGCGAGGATCGTTTTGTAAGGATACATAGTAAATGGCAAATGTAAGGCAAACAAATATGATGCAGTTATTGTATTGCCGTACGTCTCAAATCCTCTGAAATATTCTGAACGTCTTTCAGGATTTCGAATCTGGCGGACTTGGAGTTCGCAAGGTATTCAAAGTTGCGTTGTAAATATCATGAACGCTTATTATACATATATGAGAAGAGTTTGAGATCTCTATAAGAATTCGCGTAATCTGCCTTGCGTTGGTATTTCGAATTTACAACAAGGTCAATTACGTCAGTGGAACAATGTGCGTCAACGAGCGTTTCACATTTCACACTTCTGCATCTGTCAAGTTTTTGTGGTTTTATGTTGCGCGAGAAAAATCGGAATTATTAAAAGCATGGCATCGATCACACGAGACCTGTTGATAGGTGACCTATATGTACACGGTGCACCCGTGTACATTGAGTGTCTCTGATAAATTGCGTCAACTTCTATAGGTGTATTCTAGATGAGTATCTAGATAGTCTACAGTTAACACGCCATTGTAGGGATAAAGAAAATATAGACATAATTAAAGCTCCTTTACATTTAAAATACTTTACGAATGGAAGTTAAAAAAATTCGTTACTCTCTTTAGACATTTTTATTTTTATTTCGCTATAATTTGCCTTAAATTAGCATTCACGAAATTTCATTAAAGAGCAATTAAATTGCGCGAAATTCTGACTATCGCAATAAAATGCTTCGTACCATTGAAAATTTCTCTGAGATTTCGCTATTTCGGATATTAAAGACGAGATCGATATTGCGATACGCGTTTCGCAGAAATTTTCGCAAAACCGAGGAACATGAAGGCAAACGAAAAGAGACGAAGAGTAGACTGGCGCGAATTTGCCGGACTTTCATCTTCGTTGCGACGACAGAGTCACATATTGCTCGCTATTGTTTCATTACTGAATGCACGTTGGCCATCAGAACGCGATTGCTTCGCTTTAATATCGCGGCTTAATATTCAAAGCTTGCGCCACGCTCGACTCGCGCCGGCCATCCTCTCGCAGCCAGGCAAGTCGAAATGGTATTTATGTCCTCGTGCTATCCGCGTCGCGACGATATTTCCACCTCCTTCACGTTCCATGTTGCCCCATTGGGTAATGGAACATATTCCGAGGCGCGACGTTTCCGCGGATGATTCCAGCTGGAAACGTTGAACCGAGCGCTTTTTTCGAAGCGTAGTTTCATCTGCACCATTTTTATGCTGTTTTGGAGGCAACGTTTCGCCGCGCATCTCAATGCACCAGTTCCATCTCTTGTTCGAAACGTCTTATTCCGTCTTATTCCGTCTTATTTCCTGCAGCCGCAAGTCGATTATCCCAAGATATACGGCACTTCCATTCCGTTGCACTTCTATTATTTGCAATAACGTCTCTTTCTATTATGTTCGTGAATTACGATCGGCAAAATTAGTTTCAAGTATATTTATGTCATACAATTTCACCGCTGCATTACTTCACGGAGATGTGTCTTTATTCTTGTGGTAATGGGATGAATTGATAAATGGAGACGTTAAGAAAAAGTGTGGAAAACCAAGTGTGGATTAAAGAAATTTTTATAAATATAATTATAATCATTTAACTTGAAGGGAATTAAATGAATAATAAAATTATTAATTAATTTATGTAGCAGATTTCTCAAATCTTCATAATAATAGTTAATGCTGTTATTTTACCTCCCATATGAAATTATTTATTCATTTTACGCAAATAAGCATAACAAATTTCATCTCTCGAAAATGTTTGCCGCCGTTTTATTGTTAATCTCGAAGCTATTTAACTTTTTACTTCAATATTGAACGAAATTCGAAATCCGGTTTCGAGGATTCGTCGAAAAGTTTTGGAAAGTAGACGAATTTTCCCGAAATCCCGAACGCGTGAGTGGCCAGTTTAAACGGAAACCGTGCCCAATACTAGCGCATGTATATTCGAGCAGGATTCAGGAACGATTCGATTCGACTTTATGCAGTCGACATATCGCTGTTGCATGAAAATTTTAACGGAAGCCGCGCACGACGACAATGAATTTTTGATGCGTGGAGTCGGACGAAACGCGGTGTCAAAGTGATCCGTTTATCGTTTCAACATTTTCTAAAAGCAAGATCCTGAGCGAAGATATTTCTGTGTTAAGAATATCTCCGTGATTTATGGTACGATCGGTGCATGCGGTTCGAGTTCAGTGTATTGGGATAATAAACAGAAAAGTACCAGAGATGGGAAGACCCAAAGGAGAAACCGATGAACTCCAGATAGGAGAACTATGGTTGCACTTTCAGCGAAAGTTACAAACTGAGTTTGATTCGGGGACTGAATGTTAATACTCTATACACACCGCACGAGTCTATCTTAATCGTCTATCAGATACTCTAGAGACAATCCAGTTAAACCCATTATTTTTAAATATATTTGCAGTTCTTAAAAAATTTGTTCTAAAAACATTTCGTGATAGTAAATAAAAAAAAGCATTCGATAAAAAGGGTTCATTGTATTAAAATTAAAATAATTTAATTTTCAATTTAATCTTTAATTTATCTTTTAATTTATATCATCGTACGCTTTCGTGATACAAATATAGAGTTATATATCAAATTAATTATCTAATTTTTATCTGTGAAATAATTACGTGTTCTTGGAAATGCTTGAAAATCTGTTCGCATTATAAGAAAATAAACAATGTGGTGATATATTTATAATGCAAATTAATAATTTATCTTTCTCTACTCTAACTAAAAATACGTGTCAAATTATATTCACTGTTAAAAAATTACGACTCGTAAAAAATCTAAAGATGGTGAAGAGAAAAATGTTGTAATCAATATTGGTGACTCAATAGCAACCAAGATCTCATTATCTATCTCTTATTCCATTTCATTCGGCATGTTATTTGATTTCTAAAATAAATCGAAGTCGTAAACAGTCTTTTGTTATGGAGATACAAAGAACGTACCTTTCCTCCGGTCATCTTTCTAATCCACGAAATCATTTGATCAAAGTGAGACCCGGTGGTTGTTATCGACCAGCATTGAATCACCCTGCGGCTGGTGGAGCCACGCCGAATCACGATAATTCGTCGCGGGTAACCACGGTGGATTGGGTTGCCAAGATAGAGACAGTGGAAACGTCATCGCTACGTCGTAAGAATGGAGGTGGATGGAGAATATGGCTCACTCCACTTCGCTCTACTCTAGGAGAGCTCGTAGAGATAAGCCACCGCCCTGGTACCTACGTCGAACATGATGGCAGACATACACATACATATCCTTATACACATACAGACGCTTATGCGCGGATAATGTGCACCCGAGGATACGTGCACGCACGAAAGGGACACAAGTCCTCGTCAACCCTCTCGATGTTCTGGAATTTTTTCAAGAAGGGTATGTATTCTTCAGTGGCATGGCAATACCAGCTCGAACGGTTTATTTGCTTGTGTCTTTTTAGCAATACATATTATATGACTAGAAAAATCCATTTTAGAATACATATGTCGTAAGTTTAGTTATTTTTATCATTAATTAAACGCACGCGCGTTGATCGCTTCAGATCTCTGCTTCAGATAGTGCGTTTAAATGGAATTTCTTCCGCATTGGAATTTATATTTATAACAGAATGTAGGTAGTCGGAAATATAGTACATGTATGTTTAACAATTTTCTATCCAAAAACTTAAATTTATTATTTGAAAATAATTGAAGTTATTTTTTTAATAATTTGATAAAGATGGTCTGCTTGATTTTTTAGTGTAGTAATTTCTCGTAAAAAAAAGACATGCTATTTTTTTAATTGTCTAATAAATATTTTATAGATCTTTAATCTGTAAATTATTTAAAATTTACATCAAGATTTAAAATATTTTAAATCAAATTTATGTATGTATATTGTAATACTCATACTCGTAATTTCCATGTGACTCGAAATGCACCATAAACTGTGAGTACCACGGCAATGACCTTAGCACTCCCGTGTGATTCGGAGAATGTAGAATGCATTGTTCTGATCCAATGACTAGCGATCCAAGATACAAATACAAACATAGCACGTATCATCTCAGAGCGCTCAGGGACGTAGGTATGTTGCCGCGTGATGTCGATGTGATATTCATGCATAGTGTAAAGAGTAAAGTAAAAACTCTTTTACGTTCGTCTTCTATTTTTGATAAAATGTTTAAACAAAATTTCGCAATGTTATTTAAACTCGATAGCTTGAATCATCTGTCTATAAAAATTCATCTTTATTATACTTAAATAGGAAGACAGGTTTATTTTCAATGAAAAATGCACAGACGCTTTAGATTTTGAAAATAATTTCAAAATCGCATTAATTGTATAAAATACATCTGTTAATATAACAAAAGGAAACGTCATATATCAGAAGATGATCTTTCACGCCCAATATGATTTATCATATTATTCCAAACATTTACACACAAAAGTTGCTTCCTTTTTTATGTTGATCCGAATCACATGCTACGCGAATATTTATTTACTTAAAACTTAACTAAATCACTGAATGTAACAATTCAGAAAAACGACTTCTATGAAAGACGAACGGACAGCAGAAAACAGACATCTGTACTCTCACATGGTGCATGCTCGTACGAACCTCACCGAGTTTAATTCTTATTTATTTTTTCTCGAAATAGGAATTTATACTTATTGCGTATCAGATTTTCTTGTTTACTTATTTATTTAAGGAAGAAGTGAATTTCCATCTCGGAAAAGGGGGACGATAAACAAAACTATAAATGTTTCATGTAGAATACGTACTGTTCGCACGCGCCCTTCAAACACGCGTATATACTTTAGTTTGAGTTATTTTTATTTCTGTGGGAATCCGTGCAAACCCCCGTCTCACTGGGGTATGGATCTTTCTATATTTAATATTTTAAATCCCAAGTGACGCGGACACCGAAGCGCTTCGGTATACAATCCCTGTTTCGATGGAATAATAAAAAAAGGATCCTATACATTTGATGTTTGTTTGACATTTAGGTCGGACAGAATATATATTTCACACGTACATATAACTTCAAGATATTTATTTTCTTATCTTTTTTCAAATTCGTCTTCTTTTCGAGTTACTCCAATTCTTTCTTCTTTCTCTGCAAATTACTCCAATTGCTTTTTTTTTAGCTATTTTTAAGGATCGGTTTTTCCAACTTCTTGGTAAGTTAACTAATAGTTAAATTATACGTCTGAACTTGTTTAATTTGATAATAAAACAAAGTCTGACATATGTTTTAATTATTAGTTGGCTTATTAAAAAGCTTGGAAAAACCGACCCTAAGAGACTTTCTTAAAAACCTTTACATAACACGAAGATGAAAGATAGCTTGATATGCTATCACATCGGCGATATATCCGTCAAGATCTCGAAAGTTGTCTTTATACGCGAACGTGTGATAAATAAATCTGCTTATTGACTTCTCCCTTGACACTTGCTTATCTTCTTCGTCGCATATCTCACGCTTCCTTCGCAATCTCTGGCTTTGAGTACATTTTGTAAAATGTAAGATTACGCCGACATCATCTCTCTAGATGCTATAAGCTCCGAATTCACATCTAGCATCAAATATAACTGATTTTTAATTTGATTTTCCTTTGGTTCACTTACAGTAAATCATACATTTATTCTTTATAGTTGCACTATGTCGAACAATTTGTATTTAAAATAAAAACTAAATATATAAATGGAGAAAAAAGAAAGACGAATTGTACAAAAGGTTTAATTATAAAAAACGAAATTTCATTAATTTATATACATATAAAAAATTACGAAAATGTATTGGAAAACAATTTATATATACATATATATATATATATTCGCAATACATTATTTTTTATCTGTATAGTTTTTCTTACAACGAAAAATTAATGAATTTAAAACGTTAGAATTTAATCGATTAAAATTTTTATCTTACTCAAACTGTTTAAATTGATGATTATTACAAGCAAGAATGAATTTTGCTTGTGACTTTGCTTTTGACACGGTAATACGTCAAAGTTAGACTTCTTCAGAGCTATGGGTATCCGAGCTGACGCCGTGTAGTACATTTCATGAATAATTTTATTTGTCAAGCTTCTTAAAAGATTCGCTGCGCACGTCAGTTTCGAGCCTAGTTTACGAAAGTTTTACGATAATTCAAGACTGTTACATTTTCAATATATCGAGAATACTTGAAATATTCTAAATTTGTAAAACTAAAAGTGGAGACCCTTTTTGAATTTCTTTATCGATTACATTCCCGAGATACATCCTTGTAATTCCAATTTAAACAATTCTACGCAAATGTGCATGAATTATCCGGTGTTTTAAGCAACAGACGAAGTTATTTTACAAATACTGAATTTAGATCATTAGCTTCTTGTTTTATAAAATTAAGTTGAACTTGAGAATAAATTGAAAATAAATTAAGAAACTTTTTTCTTTGGGAATATGTATATAAAATATTAATTTGTTTATGAATATATAAAATTTTAATTGTTAGCATAAATGTGTATGTATGTATGTGTGTGTATGTATATTATGATTAGAAAGTTTTTCTTTCTCTTTCTTTCTCTATTGCAGTATATCACTCTATAAATCGCAATTATTTTTGTCATCGGTAGATTAATATTTTTCCTGATTCTCATCAATTTTAAGTCATTTAAAATTATAATAATCTTCCATCGCCATTAATTTGATTCATCAAGTTTCTCAATCGAGTTCATTTCCTAATCAAACGTGTTGACATTTGCATTGGACTAAGCTTCGAACTAAAATTTAACTCTTTAATTCCATCTACTTACGTTTCCTTCAAACCACGATGAAAGTTGGAAGCGCCTTCAAACTATCCGCTTTTATTTCTCCGCGGCATCATCACGGTCGAAGTATCGACCATACGAAAGCGACCGATGCACCTGCCAGTCTTTCTGTAGATTTTCAAGGCAACAACCGGATGTAACCATACGCGGTTTCACGATCCTCGTAACTGTTACGATTCGTACGCGCAACTAGGAAATGCGTTCTACTCTCTTCTTTTTAGCTGACACCAGTTTTAGTCGAGAACAAAATTGTCGTAATGCTAGTATGTTGTCTATGTATAAAAATCGACACACAACTTTCATTTAAAAAAATTTTAATTAATCAAAATGATGGACACATTATCAAATAAAAAAGTGAATAAATTAATTAGCCCTAAGTAAATTTGTAATTATAAAAAAATTATTGACAATATTTATTAGTAGATCTTCAATAGTCCGTTCAACATACATACATATATGTATAGAGAATTATAAGAAAATAAAAAACTAATGAGAATAAAGATTTTCTCATACGTAACTTCGTGAGGTATAATGAATGAAAGCTTGCTAAATAATTAATTATATTGATTACATCGACTAAATCAATGAATATGTCTTTAGTAGGAACTGCGTTCCATAATAATTGGACATCAAACTCTTTATATAACTATTCATCTCTTCTAATATAAGACTGAAAAACACATTATTGCACACACACATACGTATACATATATCAGTTTTTCTCAAGAATTCATTATTGAAACCATGAAATAAAATTCAAATTATGTTTCAAGACAATCTTCATCTTTACTGAATCGCGCAATTGCAAATACGATATTTTATTATATTTCATTGACTTTCAAGACCTATGTATTAAACGGAATCGTACTTCAAAATCTTTTTCTCAGTGCATATACAATAACTTGCCCTACTCTCGAAAAATATAGGTATGTAGGAAAATTATCATCAAGAACAAGATTTCTCAAGATAAAATCAAGAAAAAGCGGACTCAAGACAATATTGTTCGTATCAAGAATCGGAGCAAGACAAGACAAGAAGTTAAAATTCGAGGTTTTTCAAGAACAAAACGAGATTACAAAAAATATTGAATTGTCTTGTCTTGCGGAAGCACTAATAATACATGAAAAAAAATGTGTTTCTCGCAGATTTCTCATTCGCAAGTTATGTCGTGAAATTCTTCTTTCGTTTTCCAAAACATTGGCGTTAACGGTGACATGCTGTTTTAGCGTGAATTGGACTTTAACGTCCGATTTCTAACGTCTGTTTCGGTCCGTGCCGTTACTTGCGTTTTAACTTTTTCCGTGTTCTGCGGAAAATGTGGAAAACTCGTCGCGTCTCAAAAGGTATTATACTCCGAATTTGTTCTAAGAATACCTTTGACTAGGAATCTCGCAGTCAAATCTATTTAAGAATCTGTCGTTATTAAACATGCTTAAATGAAAATTCACTACAAGTCACGATTAATTTTGTTAAAGAAATTTTAATTTGTTTATTTCTGCTAAATAAATATTGATTTGTAGCTAATTAAACGTATATAAAAGGAAAAGTGAGAAATATGAGAAATGTGAGAAACGAGACATTTCGTATATCTTATTTACATTTCGTTAAATAAAATTGTTAGTTTAAATCCTTCATTCATTTACAACGTTGCAACATGTTTTTTTATATTAAGAGAATTTTTCCAACGACACGATAAATTTCTCCCTCTTCCTCTGTTTCTCTGCTTTTTCGTCGGACCGTCGTTACGAAACGTGAAAGACCGCGTTTATCTTCCGCGTCCCGGCGGCGACCGCGTTAAACTCGCGTCCCTGAGAGCTTATACAAACATGTGAGGGGGGGACAAGATATCAAGCAGGATATACGTCGCGCTTTTCCCACCCTCGTTGGATAGGAGTCAACGAGTAAACTTCAAACGTATCGTCGGCTGTTAGCAACGGATGAAATTGTCTTGCGCGGTCGTGGGCCGATTAGGTCCCGCCTTCTCGCGATGGCAAATGTTATCTATTTAATTTCCTTTTCTCGAGCCTGAGACAAGCTCCCCCATCTCGGTTTGTTCAACCTCCCAGAAGGGTCGATGAGTATTTTCGCTTCTGTTCTAGCGCTGCTGAGTCTTCCGTGACCTCGCGGAGATAATTGGACGCTCGGGGTACCTTGTCGAAAATTTGCAAGTGCACAGCTGTTTTAACTGCGCAATGATGTCATGATGTTGGGTACGATATGTCGCGGTAATCCTAAAACCTAATCCCTTCCTTTTATTCGAAATAAATATCGGTTTTCCTCAAAAAAAAAAAAAAAAAAAAAAAAAAAAAGAAAAAAAAGATTTTGTCACAGGTAATTATTCAATGTTTGTTTTCTGTAGAGATGATTGAGTTTGCTGTAGTTAATAAAGACTAACAGCTTTTCCGATATTTGCTTATGAAAACGTATGGTGGAATCGATTTAATCGGTTGGTTGATATTCCGTGAGCATATGCGCGCTCATCGATGTGCACACGTATAGTTTCCGATATTCATTTTGCGAAGATGCAGATCAGGCGCTATTGGCTCTGGCGAAACATTCAATTTTTGCGAGAAAGTCGACGAGCGGTCTCCTCTCTCTTGAATATTCGTTCTTTACTTGGATAAAAATCCAGATCTTCCACACGTTCAGCGTAATTTGTTTGAAACATGCATGAGATTCGCTAGTCTTATTGCATTAAGTTCTTGTCGACAAATGTAAAGTTTTGAACTAGGCGTCTAATTTTCACGTGACTCTACGTATAATATTTGTTCACTTATTAGCACATCTGTGCACTAGAAACATCATCTCAAATATTTGCATCTCTATTAGCGTATTTTTCATTTATCTATTTTCGTATCGTTATATATACCGGGCTATATTTTACACAGCCAGTCAGAGTTGTCAAAAAGAGATCAAGCATTTCATCTTATCCATTCACCATATTAAGAACACAGAATGTTCCAAAAAATAACGCGTTTTTTTAAAAATATTTTCTGAAAAAACGTTACGTAAATCAAAAGTTAGTATTTCAAAATAAGATACAGCAAGTTTCGAGAATTTAATAATTGGTATGTTATTCTTACTGAATATTCATATAAACGTGACAATATTAATCTAGAAAATAAAATTTTTTTGCACATATATCAGATATTTTATTTGTGAAAAATAAAAGAAAATTGAAATCAATTTACCCCGATTAAGCTAAAGTAAGAAATTTAATCAATCTTACAGACAAGCCAAATGAAATTATATCTCATTTTTAAAATTGAATACGCTGTAGGAAGATCAAATATAAATTAAAAATTTTTAAGCATATTTCATACTTCCTTGTTAATCAGTATAACTTAGCACAGACAAACGTTTCGTATGGCAGCGTATTATGTGAAGTATTCGCGTAAAGAAGCACGCGGGGAAGCATGATTTACTTTACAGCCAGGAATGATACCGGGCGGAATGTAATACGATGTCCGAGTTACTATTGTGATAAGTTAATCACGAGTCGGAGAGTGCGGAATTCCAAGGGTAAATTTTCCAGCAGGTATGAAAGTGCTGCCGGATGCGAGCACGGGTGTGTTTACCCTCGGAGTTTGCGACTTGATAATACGCCATTGGCTTGTTATAACGGGGCCAACGTGCATCACGACGGCCCCGAGAAACGTCCCGTTGCTTCAATAAGATAGCTTCAACTTCACGGATTTGCGAAGCTATTCTTAACTGCAAACAAAGCTGGGAAAATTTGGCAAAAGCTGAGAGAAAAATATCTTTTGTAATTAAATTAAACAATTAATTAAGACATTTTGACTGTGGTGCCGATGAAACATGTAGCACAACAGATGTCAAAATTGAAGATTACATTCTTCAGGGAAAAGAAAAAAGAAAGGAATTGATACCAGCAATATTAATGTTTAACATCTCTAACTTTATATTTCTTTATGGGACAAAAATATAATGTAAAGAACGGATAAAAATTATCTTCATTATTTACGAAAGCATTAAAAACCAATTAAATTTGTCAGGAAGATCAAGGTGATCAGAAATTCTCTGGATGCAACTGGATAATAAAGTTTTGGTGGCGTGAGTGACAGGTGTTTTTCGTAATAATACTAAAGAGTTATACCAAAGAGTTATAACGTTACCGTTAAGTTCAATTGATTGTTCTTTGACGTTCCCGAGAAGATCGCTAAGCTGAGCTATCTTTCGGAATTAGTTTCCTCTTCCGCGAGTTTCAACGTAATCGCGGATATTATTTTCCCCGGCAGTTCGGAATATTATTTAAATTGGAATTACTTTTCTCATTATAACCCAGCCAAGGGGAAAATCCCTTTTCCCGCCGACTTTACTTTTACCATTCTCGCCGTGGGAGAAAAATTTTATCCGCGACAAGTGACAACGCGATGGCGGACCTTCCGTTCTTCGGCGTGTCTTACGATTTTGGTTTCATTCACCATCGATAAACTTTGTCGGATCGCTTTCTGCCAGTATGCATTATAATTCGCCAATACATTCACCTAAATTGTAATTTATATCACCTTCATAATCGCATTTCTGATAAAGAATATAATTAAAACTAATCTTAAAATGCAATACAATTTAATCTTTTTTAAGTTTTTTGAATGTTATATTTATATTTGACAAATTAACATAATTAAAAAATTTATAATTCCGCACTTACAAATCATATCTCGATGTTAAATTAATTTTTATTTCAATTTAAAACAATTAATTTGTGAATATTATAAATGTATATAATGTCTCAGATTTATTAAAGACAAGATTGTTTTCAAATTTGATTGAAATATTATTATATGTATTTGTGAAACACTATTATTTTATGTTTATTATTTTTTTAATGATGCATTTGAATTATATTAATATTATCTCGTTTTGATTTAAACGTCATCAATTAAATCATCAATTAATTTTCAATTAAAAATATAGAGTAGTATATGAATCGTTAAATCAAATTTATGAACTCATGAACAAACTATCTGATAATAGTTAATTTATTAAAATTATTTCGAAAAGTAAAAAGAACGATATTCGATATTTCTCATCAAATTTTTCATGGAAACTCGACAATTTGACTTAGCCGTGATATACTTTGTCTTGCCTGTTACTTTTATATGGCATACATACACGAGATTGCCATGGTACTATTTATACGTCGACACTGAAGCAATGCGATACCACTACGCTCTGTATAACTTCGCATTATTTCTTTAAATGGATTAATTTCGGAAGAGATGTATAAAATGTTGATAGTTGAATTTTAATGAAAGATTCACGCACGATTGTAATTATTCGATGTTTCCACAAATAGTATATGAATGTAATGATCCGTTATTAAAAGAAAGAAGAAAAAGAAGCTAACAACTTTGTTACGCATCCCAAGAAAGAGTCGAGTTAAGCTTTTGAAGAGGCATTACAATTTCCCACGCCAATAATGTAATCTCTGTCAAAGTCGTTGAATTGAATACGACTGCCTCATTCGCCTACGTAATATCCTTAATAGCAATTGAACAAGTACTAATATGATAAACTAGCTCTGCTTCGTCTAAAACAGAATGAGAGGAGTACAAGTTAAGATACATTAAGAGTTTTACTTAGCCAATAATAAATTTCTAATAAATTTACATCATAAATTTAATAAAAAATTTTAACATTCGTGAAACGTAATTGAACATTTTCAAAATAGAATGTAGAGTAGAATAGAGTAGAATAGAGTAGAATAGAATAGGATTAATATAAAGTTTTTTCAAATTTGAATATATTTCTGATCAGATGTATTTTTTCATTTATTGGTTAAAAGTATTGAGCATGCATATAAAAAACAAACGCGAAATTAATTAGTATTTAAATGAACATTACTACAAATTTTTTAATTAATTATTTTAATTAATATAATGACTCCCTTTGCGAAGCATTTGTGTCGCGAATCATATAGAAATGTAAAAGTTTTATGCTGAATTATCGACAAGGATTAGTTGGCAGGTGCATTTCTTTATCGATCTTTGACTACATGTCAGCTAAAATGAATGTTGATTGAGAGTAACGAAAGATACTTCAGTCTGGCTAAAAGAATGAAGAAGAATAGAATTAAAACTGAATAGAATTGATCAATCAATCTTTCATCAAATAGTAATTGTTAAATCATTTATGTTTCAAAACAAAATTTGATTTTAAATATGTCTAAAATAGTTAATATATTTAAAATGAAATTTGAAGAACAAATAAAAATATAAATTTACAACATTTATAACAATTAAAAACGTTCAAATGCGTTAATCTTGGATTTTTCAAATTAATATATGCGTTACTGTGTTAAATCGATATGCAACTGTTTCAAAATAAAAATTTTTAATGTTGACATCTCTTGTAATTATATAATTGAAATCACGAAAAAGTAATTAAAATACTTTTAATAATAAGAAAAATATTTACATATTCCGATTGTATAATATTTAAAACGTACTTGAGGTCGCGATTAAATATTGATACAAATTTTATTTTTGTTTTTTTTTAATTTTTTAAAATAAAACGCTCGAAGTACTTAATATAATTTGCTGAAAATATCGTAACGAATTCCATTTTATTTCTGTTTAGCGTAAAAATAACATGCATCAAAATTATCCTGGCAGGTAGGGTAATGCATCCTAAATATATGCATGTAAATACTTTAAATTAAAAAAATATAAAATTAACTATTTCTCGATAAGAAGCTTTAATAAGATGAAAAAGTTAGAAAAATAGACTATCCAGGATAATCCATATGTAGATATTATAATTGTTACTTTTATTACTCGGTTTGATTTCCGAGTTATTTAACAAGTGATCTAAAATATACATGTTATCTTATTTGTCTATCTAGCTATCTTACAAATTTGAACAGAACATAATATTAATGATTCAATTTCAATGTGGCGTTTGATATTCTCACGCGATATCCATAGAAGCTCAGTCAACAGTAATATATAATGCACAGTCACTAAATAATCATAAGCGCATAAAGGATAAGGAGAAATAGAAAATAGAATTGTATATAACATTACGTCAGAAGCAATTAAAAGACGGTTGATGAGTATTTATGTTATTATCACTGATGCCGGCCACATCTCTCCGTTGGCATTATTTACTCGGTCCGTCGATGTGATGCGAGTTATGTCGCAACGTGAATATTGTTTTGCGGCTTTTCTTGACCAGCCCCTCGTGTTTTTGTTGCACGTTGATTTATGAAGTGATGTCAGCAACCAAAACCGAGGTGCCGCTCATTACAAACACGCATGCATCGACGTATTAATGCGGACAGGTACTTAAATTTATGTATATACATATGTAACATAGTGAATTGCGTTTCTTGAATATGGACTTCTTGATCTGGAACAGCACGAGAAATACAGTACATTGATTCTAAAAAGATAAAATCATCTACCTTTCTTGATAAATAATGATATTATTATTCTATTTATCAAAAATTAGATAAATATGTTAGATAAAAATATAGCTCACATTCATAATTATAAGCGCACAAAAGATGGAAAAATAGAATTGCATATAATATTACATAGGAAGTAATTAAAGATACATTTTATTAATTTTTATATTTTTATAAAGATTATTTTTTCTTATTTCTGTTTTTACATTTTAATATACAAAATTATAAAATCACATCGAAGTTACATCCTTTCAGCAATTTTGTCTGTACCTGCAATTTTCGCGGTAATTCGGTTCTGATATTGATGAATGCAACACGTCGGTCACATATGAGGATGATCATTATAATTCTGTTAAACGACGATAAATGACGATCGCGTTAAGTGACGCTGACTCTGTTTTAATAATTGTCACGTGTATGGTGTATCGGATACTGAATGCTATTATCTCCGTTTGTCAGATAAAATGCCAAAATGTATGACTTGTTCATGCAAACATATATTTCAGAACAAGTTATTGTTTAATAATTATAAATTAATCACTTTTAGAAATAAAAAGACATTGTTTTTGTTCAAAACTCTTTCTCTTTCTTTCATTCTTCTTTTATATTATCTTTTTATTCCTATTTTAAACATTATTACGTTGAAGATTAACATTATTGTAACTAGCAAAAATTTTAGCTGACTTGACCAATAAGTGTATTCAAATTTTTCAAAGAGAAAAAGTACAAATTCTAATATCAATTTCTTTTTTTCTTTTTCGAAAAGGACAAGTAACAACATATGCTTTCATATGTTCTTACTGAATTTCATATCAATTCTTTCATATCGACTCAGTCTGGATTACAATCTGTATATGTACATTTTTATACTGTATAAATTTAATCAGTGATTTCAATTTCGGGTAATTATTATCCACAAGATTCTTCGTTTAATTAATATTGAGATGTGATTAATTAAATATAGCGCACAGCGTCGAGGCAAAGAGAGTTAATCACGGATAACAAGGTCGGCCTGAGACGATAGAAGAAAGGAATAAGCCGGATAATACTGCCCGTTTCCCAAGATGGCAGTTTCTTAATTATTGAATTTGTGTATATATGTATCAAGATATATGCGAAATATATAACATTATTTTATAAAATTTGTATCATTCATGTATTCTTAAAAATAGCTTTACGTTTCTGTTTTATGTTTCTCTAAAGTATAAAAAATAAAATTATATTTTTTCATTACTTAATTATTTCATTTATGGTCTTAGGTTCTTATATATTACATTCGTATTTTATATTTCATATTTTTTGCATTTTATATATTTCATATTTTTATATTTCACGTATTTTAATATGTATTATATAATTCCAAGTTTGAATAATTGTAAGAATTAAAAACGTTGTGATTTTTTTTATTTAGAACAAGAAGGAAAGAGGGGAGGGAGGGAAAGAGAGAGAAAACGATTATTCTTGATGTCACAAAAATATGTAGCCCTCGTATCCTAAAACGAAAGCAGTTTCCGTTTTGGAATAGCGCGTGTCGTTCACGGTTTTACGACACTGAGGAATCGGGTTAACGTCTGACACAATGTTCTCAGTGTTCCAACAGGATTTGTTTCGCATCAAGACGGCGCAAGCAACAAAATTTATATATTGCGATTTAGAAAGTATATCTCTCTTGTTGGGTGAGGATCAGTGGATTTCCGATAATTATTTCTTGTGGCTGTGATTAGCTGATAAAGAACCGAGAGATGTTTTAGGAAGGTATTAGAGGAAGATAAAATATTCTACACCGTACGAGATATCCCCTCTATAAATTTCTAGTTGCGTCATATTCATGTTCCTTAGGGAATCACTGATCTGTTTATTACCGCATTATCGCGTAGCTTCCATGAAAAATAGAATATATTTAAAGCGCTATATGAGCCGGGTGGCGGCGATTACTTAAATTCTCCCAAGTAAAACGAAAAGTTTCGTAACGAGGCAGGTCTTGAAAATTTTTAACTATTACTGTAATGAAGTTACTGCAGCGAAGCCGCGGGGTCGAGTGTATCGGATAGCTTACATGCTTCCAATAACAAGGAACTTTCGTTTCTGTGAGGCGTGGTAAAGCAGAAGTAATGGGCCCCGGAGGACTTCTTAAGGTAGCTTAAGGTTTATCACAGTCAAGTGAATATTTAACAACTTCCCGGGGAAAAAGCTTTTCAAAGTGCATGGCGCGTAAGTTGCAACGAAAAGATTCCGATTTGCTGCCATTACATTTACCTGATGCATTTTTTAATGCATTGAATTACGTCCCTATCTATGAAATGTATTTTCCATAAATAATTTCAGGTAATATATTCCTTGATGGTTTTTTTCTATACAATATATCAGAAATATTATACATATATCGAAATAAAGATAATGAATTAACTTTAAAATTAATGCAAATAGCGATGAGATACAAATAATTTTTTTCACGCAATATTATAGTTTCTCAATTTTCCGATTAAAACATTTTTTAAGATAATAATATTAACGCAATTCTGCGATGTAATCTGATCTAACGTACATTGCTGACTATGTGCTTAAAATCGGCTACATGTAACGTGAGCTCGGGAGACAACGTGAAATTTATCCGCAATCGTAAGAGAGACATCGCGACGGAAACACGACGTGGAGTCGCGCTCGAGCGAGAAATAACGGCCGAGAGCCGGAATCAGTTCTTCCTCCCGAGCGGAGCCGAACCCGCCCCGATAACCGGTAATGTTTCCCCTAATTTTTTGAACGCAACCGAAGAACGGTCTGGAGATAACGCCGCGGTCGGTCGGTCGAAATGACATACGCGACACGTCCTGCGGCTTACACCGGCGGCAGCCGCCTTCCCCGGTATAAGAACTCGTAAGATAGTTGGCCGCGCTCGCTCGGCCGCGGGCGCCGGCTCAATGTACCAGAGGAAATCGCTGACTTATGGCTGCGCCGGGGAGTCATACCTTTTTTCATAAACCCCCAGTCAACCCCAACCTCGCGACTCTTTTACATTGTACCCAGATTTCAGCGATTAATTTTCCCCATTGTGCCGTGGCGCGTCTCTCGGCAGCCAGCTTTCCTCCTCCTCCTTCTTCTGCTCTTGCTCTCCCTCATCCTCCATTTCGCCCTCCCTCTATCCTCTTCACTCTTCCTCTTTCTCTCTCTCTTTCCTCTATAACCCTCCCTGCGACCGCGGTCCCATTCCATCCCTCACCGACACATCCCGCTGCCTCTTCACAGTCGCTCCCAGACCGCGGTCCGCATTGTCATTGGCAAACAGATCTCAATAGCGGTATTAAAAGTATCCGCTCTAATGGAACCCGGTATATTCAGTCCAACGAAAATTCCGCGCTAAGAAAGGAGTCGATCGTTGCACAACGCGAACATAGATTTCTGCCTATGCAAGGGTAATTGAACGTCATTGTGCAAAGCAGCTAGGTTCCGAAGAACGGACGTAAAATATTTGGCGACCACTTAATCGTGGTGATTCTTAGGGGAAGTGAGCTCCTGCCAGTCGCGCTAAGAGTATTGTATTATTTCGCGGGACAGCGTAACTGGCTCATCGATAGTCTTCTTTCATATTTTTAACATTTCTCGCTTATCTCAACGAAGAATGAATGCAAGCTCCTTCTTCTTTTCTCTCTAGTGCTTTCAACTTTTTGTCGAGGCATTAAAGCGATCTGGACGTAAAATTGAACGGGAAAACAGCTTTCTCCCGTTCTCCTTCTTTTTCCCGTTGTCGAAAAAAAGGTCAAACAGCTCGAAAAGTGTGCCGTGTCGGCGCTGCGACACTTGGTCGTATCTCAACGGTAAACATTTACAGCGTCGCAAAGTATTATTTCAACGTGCACCGCTGGCTGTACCGAGCGACTGGTGGACTGCACATGTGCATTGTTTATATTTTATATAAAAACGCAGGCGTTTTTTGTATACATGTACGCACTCATGCACACGGATGTAAAAACGCGCGTGTATGGACGTGTGTATGTTTCACTGTATAGCGCGAACGGACCGGGCGATTATGGCGGCTTATCGCCGCGGGGCGCAATACCGAAGTGTTCCATGACCGTATACACATATATATATATATATGTATATATAACCATTGTTTCCACCCTCTTCGCTCTAGAGAACGACGGGACTATTGTTTAGATTTTTTCACAGTGATCGCGATGACCGCAATACGCGACGAGCACCCCCTCGACATGGTTTGTGATGCGCGACGAATAAAAAGTGAGGATCTAACCATCTCGTTTCTATTATATGAGACAAGATCAAAAGTCTCCACGTGTTTTTCGACAGCAAAAATCTTTTCTATGGGAAATTCGGGATATCTATTCTATTATCTAAATTAGATTTTTTTAAGTATAATATATTATCTTAATAATTTCATATAATGTTAAAGAGAATATCACAGGATTTCTATATATACGTATATTAGCTGGCATACTAAAAGTATCTATAAACGTAATAAAAGCAAATATTCTGTTGTAATTATATTCTTTCATAAATCATAATACCTTCTATGCTATAATTTCAAGAGCTTGTATTTATTTAATTGTATTTAAAGTTAAAAATAAGAAATTTTCAACGTTATTTAAAATACATAGTCAGTTTACTAGTGACACTGTCAGTTATATATTATTTCATATTGTTATACGTTCTTTTGATATTTCTATACATTTACTTCGTTCTCATATAATCTATACAGATATAGAAATTTCACTGACAATAAGTATCACAAACAATCTTATGCATAAAACATAGTTGTTCGCGTGGGAGCGATATTATCTGCTGGTAAAAGGAT
This sequence comes from Tetramorium parvispinum, assembly GCA_011638315.1. Classification (NCBI taxonomy): domain Eukaryota; kingdom Metazoa; phylum Arthropoda; class Insecta; order Hymenoptera; family Formicidae; genus Tetramorium; species Tetramorium parvispinum. The sequence goes on along the minus strand of VBVR01000923.1, from coordinate 3,113 downwards.
ATCGTCATTGAAATAATATGTAAAGAGAAACTATCAAGAGAAAAGGATCTCTCTCAGTAAACCCAATCGCTGCTCTCTTCGATTTCTATTTTTTTTCTGAAATAAAAACACTCTTTCCATATCTAGAAACGTACAGTTATATACATATTTCCATTAACTAAAATTAGTAATTAATTTTTTATAAAAATAAAAAATATGAAATATTTTTAAAAGAATTTTTAAATATTATTAAATATTAAATTTTTAATGCAATATTTTGGCAAAAAACATTGTTCTGATGTAAAATAAATGCATTTAGTCATATATGTATAACATTTTTATATAATAAAAAAATTATTCATTTATAACTTTTTATCAACTATCTGCTATTCGAATTATATTTTCTAATTAAGACATCTGAAAAAACCGTTTGCAATATTTTATCGGAGAAATCTTCATGTAAGTACACATGTCTAAAGCTTGGACCGCATATTTAAAGTCTGACAGTAATTTTACGGGCGACAGATAAAAAAAGCGAGCCATAGAGAACTGTGACGAATAAATCATTAGTGAGAATGGAAAATTACGATGCCATTAATTGATTGACACGCAATACTCTAATTAAAAACTACGAATGTCGATGGTTAACGAAATGCAAAATGTCAGCAATCCATGAGCAATACATACATAAATGGACAGTTTAGATTTGCTTCGGCGAGATGGTCATTCATTTTTAGCCATTCATTACAGATTTTGTAGAAAGCGCGGCAATTGTCCCGAGATATTTTTGATTCTCTACGATAACTGTCATCCTCTGTTGTCCTATCCTATCATCTCAATTTATTTTCCGCTTCGCGCCTCTGGCAGATTCTAATTTAACTCTAGTAAACGGATCAGCATGTGCGGGAAACAGTATTTTGATTAAAAAAGCGTAAATTCCCTCTCACAAAAAGTTCATTTTCCAATTTCTCCTTCCCTTTTGTATCGAAATCGGAATAATCGAGACGATCAGTTGGAGGTGGATCGCGAAGCAATAATTGCGATGAAACGATAAATAGCATAATTGCACTCAGGCTTCCGTGTATCCCCTTCGCGTGTGCTATTACAATCGATATCCCCCGTCCGCACGTGTGGATACGGGAGTAGGGCGCCATAAAACCGGAAGATCTCGTCGAGATTGAGATCGTAATATTGCTCGCGCCGAGCTGTAGTCGGTAACGCGGGATTTACATACCCACCGGTGGAGCGTACTGCATGTAAACATTTGTCGTAACCCGATATTTTCGTCTGCCGTTAATCCGTGAATAAACCTCCTTAAGCAGTACTCTCGCGTCCGAATGTAAATCTCGCTTAATAATTGAATGCCGAACATTCAAAAGGGGAGCTCTAATTGTCGAATTTTAAGAACACGGGGGAACTGAAATAACATTTTGCCCTCACTACAACGATATATTCCGTGCGCCTCGCAAAACCATTTTGAAATTCCCATATTTCGTAAGGGGGAGGGAATTTATTTCACGGAAGGGGATTTAATTCTGTCTCTTCTTGCAGTATATAGTAAGAGACAGAAATTATCGCGTCGTCTTACAATCGATCCCCCCCGCCTACTCACATCTTGTCTCGCAGTAGTTCATAACGGCAACAGACAACGTAATACGCAATTCATATCGTTCCGCGCATCTACAGTCGTGGTGCATTAGTAACGCGGCGTGTCCAGTGTCGCGTGCACCGGCAGTTTGTTAATTAGACGAAGCAGTCCTTTCTTACACATCAGCCCAAATCCTCGGAGTCCCGGGGATGTCCCTTAACTCACCCCGACGCCGCCGGAGGCTCTTATGCAAACCGCAGAGTCCGAGTTACTCCGCGAGCTTATTATGGCCATTTGCCTCCCCGTTTAACACGGGGTGTACCGAAAATTGTCGTAAACCCCTCCGAAATGATGGTGTCGCTACTCCGAGAAACGACGACTCGCGCGCCAGTGTACAACGCGCCGCGATCGTAATAAAACGAATCCCCGAAATTAAGCGCGAGACGACAAAGCGCCGGCTCTGGAGCCCGGCGAATTCCTCACGGCAGTAGTAATAGACGAGAGTGAACGGACAATAAAACGCGAGAGAGGAAGAAAGAGAGAAAAAGGTATATCTAGAGAGCAGCTACTAAAAAAAAAAAGATTTTCAGAGTATTATGGTCCATGCATTATGGGCATTTCAAAATGAACGACAAATGAAAAGATAAAAAGTAGAAAAAGTACGTTAATCGATATACGTCATAGTCTGCCGTTCTATGTATTTCATTGTGGAAGTTTCTTGGGAAAGTTTAATTGCATTTCTTTAAATACTCTATAGAAGAGAAAGACGTTTAATTCGTAAATAGATTACATTTTCAATCAGTTATTAAATGCAATTTTCAATCTTATATTTCTTTTTATGAAACAATAAGCACAAAGCTATAAACCATGTATTGTGTTGATCAATAAATAAAATTTCCAAAATTTTTAATACTGTTTGCTTGAGGAAATGTTATATAGCAAGTAAATTATGAGAGCAGAAAAGGAGACTTTATTGCACAATCGGTCGTATCCTCCATGTAATAAAGATAAAGTTTAAAGGAAAAGTTGTGCCGGTGAGGAAGGGGCAGGGAACGGTAAAGAAGGTGAAGTTTTTATATCGTCCTGGTTGTGTAATATCGGCCATTATAATTATACGTTGCCGCCTACAAAGGAGCCGTTTAATTACTATCATTAGGTATTATTTCCTGGATCTTGGTGCATCTGTTCTATATTTAACGAGAAAATTAAGATGCGATACTTTGTGAGTACCGTGTGTTTTAAAAAACTCTGATCAGTTATCGAGACAACCAATATTTTTGCTTTTTGACATATCAAATTATCAATAATCATATCAATTTGACAACTTGAATATATTTGATTCGTGCATTAACGAGCAAAATATCAAGATTTTTCGATTAAAAATTTTCCACGTTTATCTTTGAAGTTTTATAATATAAGAAAATAGAAAAAAATAAAGTTTCTCATCAGAGAATATCTGCTGTTACACGAAAGCATAATGTATATTACAAAAATTCATACGAAAGTTATGAAAATATATCGAGAGTTTCAAACATTGTATTAAATT
>VBVR01000922.1:347-37765 GCA_011638315.1 Tetramorium parvispinum | reverse complement strand
TTATAGATTTATATTTCGGGTAAATCTGTATCAAGCGCGCGAAAGCGTGAAGTAACGACTGATTTTAAGACAGAAGACATTCTCGAGGATAAACGTGCCTAGGACTTTATTAGGTCGTCCGACAAAGAGGTTGAAGCCGCTTTAGTATTCTTCGTGGAGGGCTAAGAGAAATCTGGACTAATTAAAGCAAAAAGCACGTGCGCGCCGACGAACGGTTTAATTGTACTTTTCTTCTTTCTGCCAGCTGCCGCATACTTACCTGCCGACGCGAAGGTCCCATATTAGCACAGATTTTTTGAAGAATACATATGAGTCGAAATTTGCTTCTTAATGCGTGATATACTGTTAATTGCTGTCGTGAAGTTTTGCAAAGCATATCATTTAAGTATCTTTTTTTACTTGAGGAATTACAGCTAATCTGGTATTTTCTTTCAAAGTCATCTCTATTTTCCATTCGATAAAAAGAAGCTTTGATTTTAATGTAATTAATAAAAAAAATGTGTCGTAGCATAAAATAGTTATGTCTTATTATGCAAAATAAAGTAAATTACTTTGAATATTTCTAATATTTTTAAATAAAGAAATTAAATTCGATAGGATGTGATATGGTAAGATATTACTGCTTTTATGCAAATATTATGCCATGTTGATTTAATTTGAATTGTAAAAAAATTAATTTGGTTACATAATGATATCCATTTGCACAAATATGGATTGTATTTTTAAATTCAAGTTTCAAGACAAAAATGCTACTGCAACGTAATTTAAATTAATTCTTTCTTTGGGAATATTTTTGTGGCTTTTAAGAAGTTCTGAGCCTTCGTTAAGTAACTCATTTGCTTTGCGAACTGTTTCTTTACTATTCTTCAGAAATCTGCATCGAGTTTGCATTGCTGAAGCAAATATATTTTTTCTCGATTCTTTTGCCGCACGGTACTCACTGAGCTCTTCTTCGCATAACTAAACTATTTTACTCGGTGCAAACGCCCTTCCTTCCGGCGCCTTTCCATTTATAACACAGCACGTGTTCTTAAAGGAATATTTTCATCTCGCGTGCGCGCAATATGCTATAATTGGAAATCAGTACAATACAAAAGAAATTATAAGAGGATTATCTAAATATTTATTTCAAGACATGTATACTTAAAATTAGAATTATCTTCGATTAATGAAGATTTTTCTATTTTTCATTTTTTATTTTCTGCATTTCTTTTGCTTTATTTTTCTGTTCGGTATGTCAAATAATTTTATACAACATTCCTACATATTATATAGCGCTGTCCAGTTAAGCGGCTTATTATCGGTTGTTGTGAAAAAATGTTATTTGTAAAGAACGATACTTTTTCGTTTGCACAAATAGCGATACTATATATTAATGTCCTTTCAAGCATAAACATAAAGCCGATTTGTTGTGATTGCTATCAAAATGAAATTTTCGAGGGACTACGACTGATACGAGGAGGAGAAAATACTATTTTAAACTTTCATTAACTTTTGCTGTGCATCCTTTTATCGTCAAAGTAGCTTTTCCGGCATTACGATGATCGGCTTAACATCGGTCACACCGTTCCGATGTATAATTTGTATAATTAAATAGGAAATATAAGAAAAAGTTCGGTACAGTGGAGCAATGAACACCGATGCGAATTAAATTATGAGTTGAAAATACGATCGTATGTTAGTATTTTCTTGGAAGAAAATACAATTTAATATTTTTTTCTGCTCTTATTCATCTAGCTTTAATAACGAATAATACAAAATACAAAACATAATCGGTCGACCTTATATAATTCGCGTAAAATTTACTCTAATGCGCGACGATAAAAAATGTAAAGTTTCAACATTCATAAAGTTTATCTAATTTTATATCAATTTTCTCTAGTTATTAGTTTTCTCTAGTCATGAACGGAAAATTATAATTATTATGATTTTTATTATATAACTCCCACATATCTCTAACTTTTTTTTATCATTTTATCCCAACATGTATAAATTTCATAAATATAAATATGTAAATTTTGCTTATTTTCGTGCAAGCAGAATTTGGTGCATATATCACAGTCTGCTGTCTAAAATGTATACCTATATTCAAACGTGGTTAAGTTCCGCACTAGCTTCGACGATTCACCGATCATTCGACGGTGAACAATTACACGGACATTTGGTACGGCACGTTGCACGCCCACGCGACAATAGCTTCCTAATGCTCTTAATACCTGCCATAATTCTAGGCATGATATTCGTGGGTGTACATTTCGTAGTGTAGCATTGTGGCAACGTTTCAGCATAATTGGTCCGGCCACGCGGACGAGATTTGCCCCACGGTGTTTTCTCGCTCTCCCGTGGGATTCACCGCTCGGCGATTATATTATAGTGTTAAAGCGTCAGTGCATACGCGTAAACATGCCGCGTAATGAGTCGGTTGGATTCGCAGACACGAACAGCATGGCTACTCGCATCATCTGCTTTTCCTCTTTTTCCAATTCATATCGCGAAAGCGAGTTTGTCGCATGATTTACGCGCCAAATTGCAGTCGGTCACAATTTATATTTTGTTGTCCCAAATATCATGAAAAATAGAAAGAAAATGTGAAGGGTAAATGCAGCATGTTCCGTAGCTTCAATGATTACGTTGGTTGGAAGTATTAACTTTACAGTCAAAATAATAAAGATCATAAAATGGAAGATAGAAATATTTTTTATTAATTTTTATTTTATACGTAGTCTCAGTTTTTATGGAATTATTCGCGCAATGTTTCATAGATTTGTTATTTTTTTGTTAAGGGTATTATATGCTCGGATTTTTATGGCTTGCACGTATATATGGTTTTTGAAAGAAAGAAAACTCCCGTATTTTCAACCCGTCGATTTTCCATCGCAAAAAGTATGTTTCACTCTTGTCATATGAATATCTAGTATACTTCTGTCATCAGATATAGCCGTAACATAATACTCCTATATGTAAGGGAAATTTCACTATGTTGTCCATTTGAATGTTTTATTTATTGCTTTTATCATGATTGCAATATCAAAAGAATATGACATTCGCGACATATAAAGTATCTTAAAAAATTTGTGACATTTAAATTCAATAATGTATGCAAATGTATGTTTTTAATAGCTTAATGATCATAAAATCAGTTCAGGATAAAAGAGAGGAAGTTATTAAATCACGATAGTTTTGATAACGAGAAATTATAAAGGCAATGTTATCAAATTACGATAAAGAAAAACAGCGATATCTCAATAAAAGATGGATTTTTACGTTTATACATAATAATAATAAGAACTCCAGTTTTTAAATTTTTTTATATATTTACAGTATTTTCCCTTCGTTTAAAATCACTTGCGTATTGCAGTTTAACGAGTGCGTTCTGAAACCACTGTATGACATGTACAATGTGCATGTTTTTTCTTCTTTAACCACACGAATGCGTAATAGTTTTCGCTGTTATCCCAGCTCTACCACTCGTGCAGTTAACACGATATTCTCTGAAAAAATATTTCGTCTAGTAAAATATTTGACCGATGTCTTTCTCTCTCTCTCTCCCCCCCTCCCTCTTTCTACGCAATCACAACTGCACTCTTGTGAATACTCGCCATGAGTTTTCTGTTGTTGCACATATGATTTTAGGTTGTAAAGCAGGAGAACTAGTAGTGTGATTAAGGCAGAGAATGTTGCAAGATAGAATAAGAACGCTAGCGCCAAATAAAATTCGAAAAGGGTTGAAAAGAGAGATACTGTGCTGTATAGTGTGTTTATATGTCAATACATGTGTGCATGTGCAGCTACCTCTGGAAATATACCGAATTACTGCAGTATGCAGTGCTTCGTTTTAATTTCATTTCATCTCTTTCGCATGCATTAATCACGATTAAATTCCCTTCCCTTCTCTCACTGTATCTCTCTTTCTTTGTTTCGTTGGCGATGGTCGGAAAAAAAAGATTCCAAATTTTATGAGCCCTTTCCGAGTAATCGTGGATCGAGGGAGTTCTTCTTGTTAGAAAAAATCGAGGAGTTTGAAGTGTTTCCGGTCTAGAGAGGGGTCTTGAGATAGAATGCTCCGTAGACGGCGCGACGAGCACCACTCTGCGCGCGGTAGATTCTCGTTTATTATTTTTAACGCACAGCTTTTCACGGTGCTTGCGCGGTGAAATGAAAAAAAAACGTCAAAAAGCTAGTAATGTTGAGAATGGTAGTTTTGATATATGACTCGCTTGTGTCTGAAAAGTGGTGAAATGCAACTTCAAAAGGGGCACAATATTTTCCAGATAAATGGAAGTATAAGATATTTTAAAGTACATTCAAGGATCTCTTGAAAAATTTTTTTAAATAAACTGAATCATTTCTGTCTTACGTAAGTTACGAAAACTCCTATAAAAAATTCGAGATTCTGCAGCAATAACGATGTAATAAGAAATACATATATTGCTGTATGTTAGAAATATATGAAAAATATATTGTTACAAAGATATATTATTGTATAAGGAGACAGTTACGACATCATGAAATGAGTGTTGTTTAAGATGCACTGCTGAATTTTTTGAATCGAAAATTCTGATTATTACCCTCCACTAAAGAATTTTGGAAATTTCGCGACGGAACCTTAGCGCGTGTTCCGCGCGAGTTTATACACGATACACGCCCCATTCGCCGCGTAGTTTCCTTGCCGGGAAATTCCTTTCGGACAATAAACCGTAGATCATGACAAATAGCCGAGACGCGGTGGGCGGTACCGGGTAGCATCAAGCGGGTTAATTTTTAACCCCCCCTTCCCCTCGTAACCAAGAGATTTATCGCACTAGCCTTTGTTAAGCCAACGCTTTATATACATATATATACGTATATATCTATATACATATATACATATATATGTATGTGTCGCTCTGTATGCGGCCTAGCTTTGTATATGCATTCGCGATGTGCATGAGTGCAACGCGCGCGGGCGCGCGCGCGCGTTTGCAACAAGAGAGGAAAAAAAGCTTTACCCTGGACCAGGGCTTATGCGCAACGATATCCTCGAAAATTGGTTGATCGATGTTTTTGCCATCGTAGAATAATATCTCTCTCCACTATATTGTCGTTGTGACTCAATTTCCCTCCCAATCGTCTATTTTTTTCCGCATCGGCGGTACAGCGATGTTCTCCTCTTGAGATATTTCGGACGACGATCCCAAATGAAATACAAAAGTTTGAATTGGCCACTGAACCAAATGTCTGTTAGCGGTCTGATTAAAATTCAACGTGATCGTTGCCAATGCTTCTTGCAAATGCACTTTCCCGTTCTGTTTTAGCTGCGGTTCGTATTTGTACGTCTTTTCCGTGTGGTACCATGTACATACTGATGCGGTTTTGTGTGCGTTTATCAGAGAAAGCTGGAGACATTCAAAATTCATACACGCGGATTAAAAAATAAAGCCAAAAGTATATATCACTGATACTCTTCTCTAGTTTGTTTAATTAAAGCGCAACAATGCCCCAAAGCTGAAAGTCCAATGCAGGATTTTTTCTTCTTTCTTGTCGGATTAATTTTATTTGCTTTGCAATTTGCTCCGTTTCACAAGTTAATGGAATCTGTTCGCGATATTTTTAAATGTATCTATTAAATATTAGCAGACTATTCAGATATTGCGGAAGTGCTGTATTAATATGTTAGACGTCACATCATCTTTGAACAAGTATGGAACCCTCCTTTTGAGAAAATTGAATTTGCAAATATTAATTCCATAAATCATTATACATTTGGAGAGAGAAAATTAATTAAGAAAAATTAGACAATTATAATTGTAGTATTTTATTCATTGCATCTAAATTATAATTAACAATTAAACTATCTTTTCAACGTAATCTCATTTTTCCGTCTCAATGTCTCTTCTATTCAATATTTATAGAGATGATTATAAATTATCAGGCTTCTTATGCATATAGATTTGAATTACAATATTATAGATTATAATTATCGCTCATCTATTTTTATATATCGTTATTATCGTTACCAGGCGCGGGCAATTATCATTAATTAGCAGCATAGATCAAGAAGTAACGCGTCTTTATATAGCCGCGAACGCACCGCACGCATTTGTACCGATCATTTATCAGCATCCCTTCCGCCAATTTTCGGCCGTTGACAGGCTACGCTCAAAATAGTATGCACCCTTCGTACTGGAACAATTGCGCGGGGACCTGTCGTTATAAAAAGGACCGAACAATGGCCGCTTTACAAGCGTCATCCACGTCCTATAAATCATAGCAGCGGGGCGTCTTTTTATCTAAAGTCGTGCTAGAAACATTAGGTCACTATTCTCTTGTAAATATGCAGAAAAATTGTGTCAAATCTGACACTTTCTTTGTTCAAAGTAAGAAAATCAAGCTCCTTTATAAATTAAGTAATCAAGTTGAATATGCAATTAGTATAATTTGTTTTTCTTTTACATAAGACAATTTACAAATTTTTAATGTATCTATGACAATTCGCTATTTCTAATTTAATTTCTATTTATTTCTGAATAGATTTGTAATGAAATCTTTCAATTGTAACGTAAAAAGTAACAAATTTTGTGTACATTTACAAGAATTTTGTTTTCATTAATAATGTTTTCTTTATTATCCAATTATGTCAAACTATTACGACAAATGTCCATCATACTCGTAATAATTATCATTTTAATACAGTTGTCTATTTGTGAAGCTTAACTCTCTCATTGAAAACTAATTATGTTGTGAATCTTCTATTTCGCATTCGTACGGACCGTATATAAATAACAACGAGAGCTCCTTCCTCTGTGCACACTCCCGGGAGTAATTTCCCCTAATTAGAACAAAATTACTAATTACGTTCCGTGCAACATGCAATTAATTTTCGGTGGGATATCTGCGAGGAGAGGGAGATATATGTACAACTTCCCATTTCTTCTTCCCGAGTTAGCGTTAGCGGCGCCGGAAAAGGAGGCGGAATCTCGCTACGAGCAAGATGTATGAGCTCCGAGTGCAAGCAGCCAATCTCTGTCAGATCTTGCTCTTTCTCTTTACCTACCATCACGGTTTTTTCAAGCGATTTCTCCGGAAACTGGTGTGTCAGAAAGTACGCCGAGACGTACATTTTCGTAGAGGCTGTGGCTGCTCTTAATTATACGCATCACTGCGTTTATTTAAGAATTGGCTTTTATCGTAATCGTAGTAGACATTTTATTCATTCGCCTTTTTTCCGTCTTCTCTCCTACGCTGAATTCTTCTGCAACGAATATTATTTATCAGTTACATTTAACAGACAACATTTGTTCATTGTCCGAGAATCATATATTTTTATAAAGATGTGATTAACACTATTACTTAATTAATGATTTTTGATTTATGCAAGTTCATAATAATTAGAATAAAATAATGATTCATTATTTTAATATAATTTTAATACGTTTATCGAAATAAAAGATTAATAATAATGTACATTTATAATTGGATAAAAATATAAAGTTTTCCAACATTTCCATGAAGTATGAAAGTACTGATTAGAGAACAATTCTTTTATAAAATTTACACTGCGCTGTTTCGGTTAGCTCGCCCTATATCTTACATTACCCCCATTGCCAGGCTCTCTTTTCTTATTCTTTATTCTATACTACTTGCCGCTGCTCAGCAGTACTTTATTTACCGTGAAATTCGTCACAACGAAGCATGAGAGAGTCGCATAGTTTCACATTTTACGCGACGACGATTTGCTCTCTTCTTACTATCATTTTTGTGGAGGGCATCCCAAGATCTTTCTCTCTTCCTAAGATATAAAAGGAAGCTACAATTCATCTTCCTTAACTTTTATAAATGTAACCATAATATTATTAATCGTATAAAGAAGAAAATATTATAATTTAGAGAGCTATATTATGATTTTTATAAATCTAGAGTTAAATACATTAATATATTAATAATTTTGGCGTATTTCATACTTTCGTAAAAGGATGCTAAGATAGAAATAAACTTTCATGTCTGGGTAGATATTTAGGGCGCTAGTTTGTACCTTATATATTCATTGTTGGATGCTCGGAGTTTGCACTTAGCCCATTCTTTCTAGAAATTTTTTACGATTCCGCGCTGTAAAACTTGTACATATAATCGTCTTTATGATAGCAAAAATAGTACAGTTGAAAATTATTCTATCTAATCTTCTTTTTAGAGTAAAGAAATAAAAATGTATTTAATACATTTTATACTTGTTATTACTCATATTTAAATTCACGAAAAACCACGAAAATTCACGAAAACCAGCCATTGAAATTTTTTATAAATAGATCCTCCGGGGGGAAACCAACATTAATTAGGCTCAGCTAGACAAAATGCGTTAATTATACCACTTTATTGGCCGCAAATTATTCAGGAAGGGCATGTCTCTTACAGTTTCTAGTTTTATATGAATTTTATGTGCCTTTATAAATCGCATGGATCTCGCTGTGATCTAATAAAGAAACTTTGCATTTCACGGGACAACGATTTATTTTCCTTCATAGTGCTATATGCGATATTAATTCCACGAGAGTAGGTACGCTATAACGACGCGGATGATGATGTTATTCGCGGTTTCTACTCTTTCCCTAATGTATTTACGGTACTTTCTTCGATTCGGTACGCATACGGATTGATTGATGCAAAATTACTCAACTTTAAAGCTTTAGTCACCTCACCATTAGTGTTTGTTATTGATCGAAATAATAACCGACAGCAAGTTCCGGGATGTCTCGGTTCTGTAAATTTAAAATTGCAAATACGATTTCGATTTTAGTCACTAAATTATTAGTCATTAAATTAGCTACTAAAAATTAGTTACTAAATTAGTAGTCATTAAATTAAAGTTACTAAAGCAGAGATATTTTACAATACTAAATAGAAACGCAAACTATGCAAAATATTAACTCTTTTCGCAACTTTATCGATTTATTTCAATATCCGAATTATAATTCTGTCGTTAGATATGAATTCCACAACAGTGACTTTCTTTTTTTGTAGCTCTAATCCATTCATTATAACCGTAAACTCCCACTGAAATTTCTCTCTATCACGAATAGAATCTTTAGAAAAAAATTTAACTCCATTGATTCTCAAACTTCAATTGTATACTTTATAATATGAACATTGGGCAGTCAAAATTATACATTTTTCTTATTTTTTATTTGATGAAAATTGTTGTAGCCGTAGACCGAACAGTTAATAAAGTAGGAAATGTAAAAATGAATACTATTTTGATCAATCCATTTCAACATGGAGCTTTTCTGTAGGTGTTACGATTCGCTTTCTCTCTCTTTCTCTCTCTCTCTCTTTCTCCCGTATGGCTTGATAGCTTTATGAATATTCTATTCGCGTGTTTTCATGTTCGTGATTATGCAATGCGACATTCCAGCGCGATAGCGAGATATGAAACGGGCTTAAGACTCGAATCAACGAGGCATCACTTTCGTTCTCGGTTCCGGTTCAGGGTCGCGGACGACCCACTTCAGGGTCGTGACAGTGCGCCCCGCAGAAGCCTCCAGGTTCTGCACGCACGTGTCGTGCGAGACGCACACACAGACATAGTCACGTACGTGAAACGAGAGATCTGGTCAGAAACGATGATATGGCATTCACTTGAAATTCAATTGGGAGCAATCGAGACGGAATGGGAACGAACGGTACCATTAAACTCATCGACGCTCTATCTAGGTGTTCTGAATAACTGATAGAAAGTAAAGATTATTTGTCTGATTGTACTGTATTAACTTCTTTGCAAAAAAAAAATACAGCAAGCGACTAAATAATATTCACCGTGGAATTCCATTAACACCACTATAAGATTAAGAGAAATGAATGTGCAGGAAATTCTTCGACCTTATTCTCTCTTCTTACGACGTTGTAAGAGAAGTGTGTAGAAATTATACACACGCGACAAAACGGATTTTATTTATTATAATAAGAGATTTATATAGAGATAAGTATAAAATGAAACTAAGCTTTCAGTACGTTGAGATAATCTTTTAAAGCTGTATATATGATAAAAAGAAAGTTGTACAAAGGTTATAAGATTGGATCTTTCCATGCTTGCTTATTCAAGTCGTGCAGCTTAAATCCATCCTTGATGTTTCTTTTTGATCTGCGATAGATACAAGCGTGCCTTTGCTAGAATTTTTCTTAGAGAAAAGGGCTGGTACTATTTCGATCTCTAGCGCGATACGATCGTTTGATGCAACATCTGTGCTACCTTTATTTAGAATCCTCTACAGTTGCTACGTGTGCTCGCATTTGTTGCGACAGATTCTTGAATTTCAAGAAATTGAAGACAGTTCGTTCCACTTGCTTAGTGAACCCGTAAGATTGCGCGGAATAAAAAGGGCATCCAGGGAGATCTTTTGAATGCGTACATACAAAAGTATAAGAGACGACAAGCTCCGATGATTTTTCCAATTGACTCGTTTCTATAAAAGATACACTATTAGTAGGATTGTATTGACAATTGCGTGAATAATTACACGATATCGCTATTTATACTGCACTGATTACGGAATCAATCAGTGCATATACACATTATTTACGTAAAGAATCTCATGTCATGCTAACTAAATATGTTTTGATGAATACGCACGAAAAGTATTTTGAAAGCATTTCCAAAACAATTCGTATACACAATCGTGCTAAATTATGAATGTGCACAAATTCGGCGTTATTCTATTTTTTATTGTTTCATTTTATTCCTTTGACCGACGATCTATTTGTAAAACATATATTATGTCTAACACAAACGTAATAAACTATTATAATAGAATCTGATAATGATATAGTAGACATAAAAAGAATTTAATAAATTATACAATAATTTTGCACACTTTATAAAAATATAATTAAACCTAACAAACGCGTATAATAAAGCAACAATAGAATATTTCATAATGAAACTGGTAGGAATGTAAATGGTGAATATATAACGAGCTCGAAGTCTCGTTAATGAGTTCTGCGTACATGTACTTCTTTCTCCGATGAATGGAAAACAAACTAAAGTTAGTTTTATCGCGGTGTCTCATTATAATATTATTAATCCGTAATTCGCTATGGGACTTTAACATTGGAAAATGAAAATATCATGTGTATGGCTGTTTCGAGATCTTCTTGCCGATTTCTAATGCGGCGAGATGTAATCAGTTTAGATATAATTTATTTTATTAATAAATTATTTTTTTATAATTAAAATCATCTTATCAACTTTTATACATACAATAAAATCACTTTATTATAAAGTTGTAAAATAGATTTAAATTTATATATGTACATCCATAATGTTATTGGGAATGTGATGCTCCCTGAAGAATAGATAAGAGAAATTAAGAGAAGAAGGGAACAGAATTTCTTTGAATAATTTAATTTTTTGGAATAAATTTTTATTCTCAAATACTTTTCGTCACGTTACGTTAAATATGGAAAGTAAAAGGAACTCTCTCGCAAGCTTGGCAATCCCACCTTCACGAATAAGTCGCCGGGTAATAGAATTTAAATTGAAAGCGAACGGCAGCCGCGCATTAAAAGGGAAAGATCGTTTTAATGAAGATGACGGGATTTCAACGCGAGACATTTCGCGAAATCGCGCGAAACTGTCCGTATTTTTGCGAGAATTGCCTTGCAGATAAAACGGGGGAAAAAAGAGCGATGGAAGTTAACCGCTTTTAACCGTGTAAGAATTGTAATACAGAAGGCGGTAAGCCGTCCATGCTCGTTTCTGATAGACACCATGAAGAGACGGTATCTCACCCTCTTTAAGCATCGCCGGAACTTTCTTTCATTCAAGATATAATTAAGATTACGCAGCTTCCAAGTTTCATTTATAAATCACAACAGTTCGCGCTTACTCACAATTGATTATTACTCACTATTAATTTTTTTAGTACAATTTGATAATATAATTATGAAGATTTTTATACAATTAAATGTGAAATATATTTCATCCTGTGCCTTCATTTTATGTTCGCGACCCAATTTTTCTATGTTTCCCTTTGACACAGAATAGGTATATACCTACCTGTATATTAAGCTATCTGAGCCAAATTATCACAACGTAATGAATAAGGTATGAAAATTATTTGCTAATTTTTTACTATTTTTTTCTTCTTAATTAATTTTTTTGCTTTACTTTTTAAAAAGTTACAAAAGGGTCGATAGCTCAATATTAATATCAATATTAAGTATAATCAATATTAAGTAACTTTTTAAAAACTAAAGCAAAAAAATTAGTTTTAAAAGCATTAAATAGCAAAAAATTAACAAATAATTTTTATGTCTTATTGATTACTCTCGTAATACAAAGTAAGCCAAGCGAGGAAACCCAGCATCGCGGAAAAGAGGCAACGATACTTCAAGACTTTCGAGTATCGATTTAACATGCTTTTGTTAAGAATAGATCATATTGTTTAGATAGTAGAATTAATTTTTATTTATTGAATGCTCATACTTTTTTTTATATTTGATCGCGTTTACAAACATTTCGTGATGATTAGAGCCATAATCCAGTTCGCAGATTTTATTTGCGGCAATGTGTATCGTCCTCATAAGAGTTTCATCCGGGATATCTCCGCTTTTTCTGTCCCCGCAAAGTCGCGCGAACATCCGTAATTCATGGTGACTGTGGACGCGGAAGCTTTAATCGCGGTGCCGTGAGTCATTAATTACTCGATCGCGACATGCGATACAATCGATCTCGCGGCTTGTTCCATCGATCGATGGTCCCGGTCACCATACCCGTTAATTGATTTCGCTCGACGTGTCGCGCGAGCGCGAATGTGAGTGGTTGCTGTGATAATTATCGTGCGCTCGAGTTGCGATGTCACGGCCGTGGGAACCATGATGGAAAAAAGGCAAGAACGATTTTTGCCGCGTTCTACCGCGTGATAAATTTCGATCGTAATGCCGTAGGACAGCCAGGATGTTGCAATCGATGTTGATAGTCGTGGAGTATCAATCCTGTCAATATAGCTTTTATTTTATTGATAAATAATATTAAGTGCCATAGAAAACTTTGATTTGCTGATTTCAATATGTCCGTTAATTGCAGAGTGAAAAAATAGCTTTGGTGTAAGTACGACGTTTGAATAAGTAACAAAATGATGCTTATAAATTGTCTGAGTACATTTTCAGTACTGTTTACTATACGCAGCTTTTAGTAAAATGTTATTACAATTTGTCATATCGCAACGACGAACAATGTTTAGAAAATGGATTTGCGAATCGGATTTAACGCTCTTTCACAATCGCCCGGCTAACTGATTCTTACAACCCATTAAATAAAATTAATATAGTAACCATTGCGACTTCGTACATTTCCTTTCATTTTCCTCTCCATAGTATTCAGCTTGTTGTGTACATTTCTGTATTTTGACTGTCGCTTCAATTACATAGTACGATCACGTTTCTCCGTATGAAATACGCGGATCGCTTCCATTTATCTCGCTGTTCGTTATTCTTTGTCAAAGGGAAACATATAAAAGTTTGTTCTATTGCGAACATAATTTGAAGGCACAAAATGAAGTGAACATATTTCATATTTAATTGTATAAAAATATTCATAGCTATATTATTGTTTTTCATTATATATTGCAATTGTATATATGTATTGTGTATATCAATATCACTGTATATTATCAACTTGCATAGTACCTTAAAAGTTTGTTCGTCAAGCAATGATTGCTTTTATATATAGTCTTAAACATTTTGGCATGAAGTTTCTTGAAATTATATCGCGGCGGAAATCGTCATTTGCTTTTTGCGTTTGTGGCCAGTTGCGGAACGAAATACCGCTTCTTCTCCAAACGAGTTTCCGCATCTGGATGCGCCGTTTTAACTCCGGACAAGCTGACACAATTCCTCGTGATGCTCGCCATCGGCTGATCGCTGATGCTGAAATAAAGAGAAACGCCGGAAGCATCCGGCGACCATTTATTGCGATCTAGTGTTGTATGGCTCGTATACACGTATGCTTTCGCATCAGTATGCTGCACCACACCGACCGAATTTTTATTACTTATTACATATGTAATAAGAGAAATATGGCATTTAATCTGAGAAGTATTAGATTATATAAAGTTAACGGGCTACTATAATATTAATATTAATTTTGTATTAAAAACAAAAATTTTACATAGAAATATTCTTACCGTACTCGTATTTCTTAAAGACGCCAGTTAACAGTTTGAATTCTTTAATATCGTCAATTTAACGCGAAAAAAGTGTTATCCGACATTTCTTGCTTAAAAAAAAGGACATTGCAATTGATAAAATCAAATAGCTTCGAGATATATCGCCGTACGTTTTCGAGAGCATCCCCTTCTTCAATCACCCTCGTTTAGGACACGGCCACTGCTACCGAGCGTCGAATGCATAGTGATCGCCTTATTTTGCCATAGCTGTCCCATTTTTTTGCCATCCATTACCTCTCGTAACCCCACAACGCGCGCAAAAGCAAAAATAAGAGGAAAGAAGCAAGCGGAATTTCTGAAACTCGGTAGAAACGCACGCGCATCGAGCGGCGCCATATGGCGAGGGAAACGCGCTCGTGTTCTAATACGCGGTTTTATGAAAATACATTCGCTTCAAGCGCTTCGTCAGTAGAAATCGACTACCAGTATTTACGTAAGACATGTAAAGACCATGTACCATCATTTTATCGTTAGACACTGACATTGCATGTTAGCATGTTATGTCTGATATTGGTTCTCTTATTAATGGAATGGCGTATCTTAAACATTAATAAAGCAGTAACTTCCATCAAACATGATGCATGTTTGATATTCAAACTTCGACATTTGATCCGTTATTGCGTTCTATCAACTCTCGAACGTAAATATTTCGTGAAATTAGTGTCCATGCAGTAAGTTCTTTCATACCTAATACTAAAAGGAAAGATCAATTTAATATAGATTTTATTTCTTGCAAAAGATACATATTTTCTTTAAGTGAAAAGTAAACATCGAAACAACCAAATGCACTTATTTTCATTTGAGAAAATGAAAATGCTTGCATTACTTTGCTGTTTCTCGCGTTTCAAGTAAAAGTAACGTAACGCGCATCAATAGTATGAAACGAAATTGAAAATATAAAACTGTGTGGATATTTGTGCGCGCCAAACGCAGTCGATATCTCAAACAAACACTTCGTGGGTGGCGCATAGTCGATATTTCAAATCTCCTACTGCCGCTTTCTCAAGAACCGAAGATAACTTTTTCTCCCTTAACACAGTTTCCGCCCCGATGCGCGTGCAGTGCAGCGGGGCACGCGTATGACGCACAATGAACCCTTTGTACGGCTCGCTTGGGCGTGTTGAAATTTCATTTTGACTTTTTTGCTTCTGTATTCTTGGCATCGGAGCTCGGTGAAGCGAAGTCACGGGAGTATGGGCGCGTAAAATATGACAAAGCGCGCGCGAGGGAGCTACTCTTTCATTCATGGCCGACGAAGCAAGAGGAGTCGTGCTGCACGGGAAAATCAAATCGAATCG
This sequence comes from Tetramorium parvispinum, assembly GCA_011638315.1. Taxonomy (NCBI): domain Eukaryota; kingdom Metazoa; phylum Arthropoda; class Insecta; order Hymenoptera; family Formicidae; genus Tetramorium; species Tetramorium parvispinum. The sequence goes on along the minus strand of VBVR01000922.1, from coordinate 22,272 downwards.
ATTTCATTGACGAGACACAATACTTGGCATAGTAGTACCTACACGATATGAACACGGGATAGAACGCTTTCTCCTTGCCGCCACGGATGGAGCCTCGGGTTATATCCTCACGTTCGTTTTTCTCAGCCCTTTTTCTCTCTTGCCTTCGACAACGTAGATGAGTAATGGTTTCTCGATCGATAACCAAGAATAAGACGTACTTCTCTTGTAAGATAACAGCCGGGAGCCCGTCTCAAGTACAGAGATCTGAACGTAATTCCAACTCTTAAGTGACTTTGTGCTATAACATGACGCTAAGACGACCTCGTTGAAAACTATCCGGCATCTCTGAGCGTTATTGGATGGAAGTAACGACTTTTTAACTCAGGCATGTACGTTGTATATGATATAGTTTACCTATAATCCGCAATTATTGTTGCACGTTGAAGTTGCAGTAAAATGGTATTGATCCGCAAATATTGGTTTTCTTATTGATCTTTCCAAAGTCGATTATTAGTTTTAAAATGTCTTCTTTTTTTTAATGAAACAGCTGGGACAAGGGAATCGGAAACAAAGCAAGAAATTAATAATGAAAATGTACAAAATGTTTGTATATACTTCTTTCGACTCTACCAATTTATCTAGACGCAAATGCCTTCGCAATTTGTATACATATATGATACGAATGTGACATGATATGAATATAGACATAACAATATAGACATTTAATTATTTCAGTTTATCGTAGCAATTATAAAATAATTGCGTGGTTACGTACGACTGTCAGTGATTTGCCAATAGCTATACTGACGATGGTTAACCACTAAACATCGCGCACTCTATCTCGACTCTGATTTTCCAGCCCTATTACTATGCTATTATCGGGAAGCTTTAAACTTCGTAAATGGATATGAGCTAACATGCAAACGACGTGCGTGTGCAGTCGGTTTACAAGCGGTTAATTTTGTAACCCGTAAATTTATTTGATACGCACAATTCGCTGCGATGTATCAATAGAAACGTAGTTTTAATATCTGCATCGCGTTTTGGCAATAACTTAAATTTTTCCCAGCATCCTACATTTTTATTCAAAAGATAAAATTGTAGAATTAATGCAATGCAATAATATTTTAGAGAGAAGTAGAATAGGATTGAAGCACAGAAATTGAATAAAAAGGATACTGAAATGAAATACAATTCTTTTTGATAATCAAATGAATGACACAGAAATAGTGGCAATTTTTATCATCATCTTTGATATTTAGAAAAAAGATTCCTACATTGATTGAGTATGCATGATGAGTGATCGCTATGTGGAAACTCGACTTGTGTCGCAGAAAAAACATTTTCGATAAATCGTTTTCAGAAATACTGAACCAGTAACGGCGATGGCCTCTTCTATTCTCTTCTCAATTTCCCTCCGCCATTGTTTGTGGTTTCCTCGTTATTTCCGTTACGCGTATGACTACGTAGTCGTCATCGTCGTTCGTTTCCGGTGAAATAAAATCGTCCGTTGTGCCGCATCGAGGTCCCGTGGCTTTCGATGCTCGATGAGCCATTTTGCCGGGAAAATAACCTAGTCAATCTACGAAGGACAGAGAAAAATCTTTCCGGACTCTAGGAAGAGTCATCAGGGATGGAAAGGCGTCGAAGATGTTCTCGTGGTTTCGTTACGCGGCAGCGGGGTCCGAGGGGTCGGAGGCGGTTGAATCTCTTTCGCGTGGCGTGGCTTATTGAATGCGATATTGGATTTTTGCTGGCATTACGACCCTCCAGCTGATACCCGACCGCGGAACGACGAGGGAAATTTAAAACTCGTCATGCCTCGACTACCTTACACTCGCTCCCTCTTTATTCCGAATGGACCTACAGCAGAAGGACTTTTTCGCTCGGTTCTCTTCCATTGATTTAAATGAAGATTCTGTAGAAAACAATTTTTTCTCGATTTATTTACGTTATTGACATTTTTATACAAGAAAAATAATTGATTGTACTGTATCTAAATCTCAAATCAGCTTCCATCGTATTAATACTCCAGTCTTCTCTCAAATTAATTCAATCTCTGTCAAACTAATCATATTAATGCAATGACTTGTTCAAATTATCACGTTGATAACAACACATGGTGTCTATATGTAAATGACTTGTATCATATATGTTAGTTTATGCGCCTGATATCTAACGTCATATACGATGGTAGACATGGAACATTGTCAAGTTGACTACCGATGACGAGAGATTGAACGCATAATTGAGCGACAGCATCGGTAGATTATTGAGCCAGACGGGAGATCGACAAAAGCCAACGACGGTGAGAATGAAAGAGTGATGAGAAGCGTAAAGTCATGCAACGCGCACGAGAGTGAAGCTCGTTCTAGTGTAAAAGCAAAGAAAAAACACGAAAAATGTTTGTTCGCTAACGGAGTATTCACAACTATCGAATGAAAATCAATGCCAAGTGCATGGACCAACTGAATGCGTGACAAAATTTGATACAACTTCTCGTGTGAAACGATTACGTATGTTTGCAATTAAATGCACGCATATGTGTATAAATATTATCAAAAATTTGATATTTATTCTATTTAAATTGTGGACAATTAAATGGCATATTTATTTTGTAAAAATTCGCATTTTGGAGGATACAACACATGGATACATGATGATAATTATCATGAATAATTTGCTTTCTCTTTTTCTTTTTATTTCTATTCAACGTAGACGGCAAGTTCGTTACGCTATCAGAAATCGCGAAATCCACGACTTGAAGTTATCTCTCGGATTTCCTCGGTTTGCTAAGGAGATGGTAGGAGGCATAAGTTTTCCCGGTGATTTTTCATAAGGATTTCATCTCAACGGAACGGAGCGGCGTAGAATTCTTCTGGGAGGGACGAATCGATGGGGTCTGGGCGAGCGATGAGCACCACCAACGGGTGGAAATTGCGAGGTCGAAGTAGGAACACCGCCGCAATATTGTTCCTGGATCACGTTTTCCACTCGGTACGTGGGGGCGATTGATCATGTCGAGCATTGACGCCGGGTCGGTATTACGTGAGCGCCTCATCTTTCTTCGCTCTCCTTATCTGTCTGTCTCGCTATCTTCGCGCTTTGCGTCAACGAGAAGTTTGTGCCGGTCCTGTCAACGTCGCGACCGTTTGTAACTGCTCGAAATAGAGGGAGGAACGATGGAAACTCCGAAATATGCGAGCGTAACTTTTTTGCCATCACCCAAAATCAAATTGTAACGTTTCCTATGTAAATTCCACGCACTGTAAAAATTTATGCAAATTTTTATCAGAGAGATGAAGCTAGATAAATAAAAATAAACAACAACATGTATGACATAAAGTTTATAGTTGCCGCTTGTTTTTCCCAATTTTTCTATGCCAGCGGTTCTTTTTACCGCGCTTCAATATCATACGTTAACAGCAGATCGATATTACGAGGTGCCGACTTGATCAAAGCTGAACTATTTAGTATCACTGCACATAAAGTGGTGCGTTATGACAGTCATTTCGCTGTCTATATCTTGTAAAACTTTTTATACCCTTTTTATGGGAGACATATTTTTATTACGCTTCATTGTACAAGCGGTTCGTCGCGCGATACGGAAAACTCTACCGATGGAAATTCAGGACACGCAAACCACCTTTGATTTCAGCGCTTGTTAAAGTTTCGAAGATAACCTTCTGTCTTTATTATTGCGCTACCGCGCGAGGACGACTCATTTCCATGTTCTGCGGACGTGAAAAATTTATCGTACTCGTTCGTCAGACCGTTGGAAGGGAAAAACCGATACGGGATTCGCTTGCGCGGGACGTTCGGGGTTGACTTCAAGTTTTAACGAGATCAGTGGTAAACGCCGCGTGACGGCGATCGGATCAGACAACAGGAAGGGAATACATTGAGCAGAATTAAGCATTCTTTTGTGCAATCTCTTTATCTTTTCACTTCATCTTTTACGACTGCAATAAATGGATTACAGGCGAGTAAAAATGAAGCAAGTATGAGCGATAAATATAAGCAAAAGCATTCGTATTATTTTATTCGCATAATTTATTATTATCAGACAAATCTATTTGGCGATAGTTCATTTACATAAAATTACAGCATTTTTTTGTTGGACTTATAACGTAACTATTTTTTATTATAAATATATCAAAATCTTAGTTTTTTTCTTTCAGATATAGAAATAGTAAGGAAAACAAAAAAATTATAAAATTAAAATGATAAAATTTTATGATTTCTGAAATTACCAATTTGATAAATAAAACATAGAGGCACTTAAGATTTTATTACATTTACTCTTTATTATATTCACGAAGTTGTTATTATATAGTGCTGAAACCGAGCATCGTGTAATATCAGTATTTCGATCTGGAGGGGGACAATTCGCTGAGTAAACTAATTTGACGCGTTCAACTGCTTACCTTAACTGAGTTGCCAACTCGCGGTTTCCCATTTCCCGCGCACGAATTTGAGTCTTCGAAGCTCAAATATTAGCAGGTGTTTCCGATTGTAAACGAATTAATGATCATTACAGCATCACCGTAATGCCGGGCTTGTCATAAAAGATGCAATTGACTAACTCGTCGTTGCGGCCGTTACCTCCTCGTTGAACGTTGATTGTGACAGGCGTAATAGTTTCTCTTGCATTAGAGCTTTGTGTATATGTGTACATAACTACTGACATATTAATGATGCTTTTGAATATAACGTCAGTTGTGAGTACCTAACTTGCGGGTAGAACATGATCATTATTGCATGCTAAACCAGCGAATTGTTGTTCACATTAATCAAATCTCTTTACAACAACGTTTTTGTAAAATAAAACAAGCGTAGTTTGTAGAGTAATAAATAATGTTTTAATTACTTGCATACTTGCTTGATTTTATTGTAAAATTTAGTCTTAATAATGTAAAAATGTACTTAAACAAAAGTGCAAAAGTATATTTTAGTAAATTAGAGGTGAATATTTTTATTTCTGAAACTGTTTTTAAACCAAAACTATTATCAGGGCGATAATTTTGTGTAAGATTACATCGCGTGAGTGCAATATCTCTTTCTCTCTTTCTCTTAACGACGCGTTCGTGACATATCTATCCATAAAATAGCGTGATAGCGTGACGAGCGAAGATGTTGACAGTAATACGCGTGATTATAAGAACAATTAACGCATACACTTGCATTACGAGTGGATGTAGATAACGTAATTGTCGAAGATTGTACTATTAAGCGAATTTACAATTCCCTAATATCTTTGCTATTAATAATAAATCTGCTACTATTTTTTAATATTAAAGAAATTAACGTTAAAGCAATTATTACATATTTGGCAATAATAAAGAAATACTTTTAAAAAGAAATTATAATTATGAAATTAACATTAAAACAACGGTATTAATTAAATTACTAGTAATAGTAATGGGCAAAGGATAGTAGTAGGGTTAGTAGTGGTAAGGAACGAGGGCAGCTTTACTCTCTGTAGGATGAAAGACGTGTGTTCGGCTTTAAGCGCACTTTACAAGCTCGACTCTGTTAATCAGTTAAGTACACAACCTGGCTCGTGTTCTTCGTTAGAGGTCTGTGAAACGTGTTTACTTGCGCACGAGCTGAATCGCGCATGAAACAGACGAGTAAATAGTATTGAATGAGCATATCCATTAACAATATATAAAGTTTCCTTCAAACTATGTTAATTGGCAAATTTTCATTAATGAAAAAAAATACTTCAAAACATAAACTGTGCTGCGATTAAATGTATCTCAAATAATGATGAAAATAAATAGTTTAAAAGAGTTTAAGAAATGTATAAATATTCCATATAATAGTATAACCATTTTTAAATATTACATTATAAAATTACGTTACATAGTTATAACAAGCCCGGAACTTTAATTAAAATTTTTCTAATTATGTTTCAATTTCTTCACGTATTCATTATTAAACCGTAAATCTCGTGGATAAACAAAAATATCGTAATTCTGCAATTCTTTTTATTATTCGAAATTCAAACAATCTGCCAGCAACAGACAAACGGAATTTTTACTTGTGTTTAACCGTGCTGTCAGTTTAATAGATTTCACAAAAAGAAAAAAGAGAATGATGATTTTGTTACGCATCAGGTTGTTGTAACTTTATTTTTACAATCTCTCTGCCGATTAATTTACGTATTATGTTTTTATAATTCTTTCTACTCTATCTCCGAAGAAAAATTAAGATATATAAAAATTTTGTTTATTTTCCTGTTTAAACACCGATCGCAATTCTTAGTAGTTAACGGAATAAAAATCAAATCCTTCGATTATATTTTATAGTAACAAACTTGTTAGCTAAAAGTATGCGTACAATATTATTTAAACTCAAAATTTATTATGTTTTAAATATTTAGACTAGTAGTAGCAGGTGGTTTAGAAATTCTTTTGAATATGCTCATTCAATATACTGCAATATGCAAAGAAATGTTTTTTTTTTTAATTTGATACCAAATTTACCTTTGGCTGAATAGATATGAACATTAATGAATCTCTAGACTTTCGAAATTCAATCTCATTTCTTATATTATGATTATAGTTTTGTCGTTATCTACTGTCCACGCGCTACTCGCTTGAGATGTATGTCGGGCGATACATTTGCATGCATCCGCGTGTCTATTCCGCCTCTTCACCGCTAGGGAAGAACGCGCGAACTGTTGAATATATTTAGACACGACGCAGTCATACGAAACGCGACGAGTGCTTCCAATAGCCTCGTTTGTCACTCTCGTTATATAGCTTCGAGAGAGCGAGAAATCGGCTGCTGGAACGCATACGATAGAGACGCGTCATTTACTACTGCTTGAATGCCTCTAGAACTTGACATATCTCACGCGAGAAATATAAAGATATTAATTACTACAAGTATCGTGATTTTCTTTTGTTTTATTAATACAAATTGAAATAAATTAGTAAATGCAGTTAAAAAAGATTTAATTACGACTTTAATATACAATGTATATTTGAAATGCTAGAAATTTGGCTGTATTTATATGCTGATTTCTTTTTATATTTATGACAAACAGATAATAATTTACTGTTTCTATAAAATTTTCTACAAAATCTGTAAACGAGTCTGTTTGTACATCATTTAACATACTTTGATTACGCGCGGAATGTAAAGAACTAAAACCACAGATCCACAAATTAATGGCTAGTAAACATAGTCGAGAATGAAAAACGAACAAATAAACATCATTAAAAGTAATTAGCGATACTTGTTAGTTCTCGTTTCTTACGCCTGAAGTGTTATTTGGTTAGTTGATGAATTGAACAAAGGAAAGTTTTCAATAACAGGGAAAGAGGGAACTTTCAATAACAACAGTAAAACCGAGACTCTCGATGAAGTGTTACTTATAATTAAAAACTGGTACTTGATAGATCCAGATTTGTATGCTGCAAATATCGGAAAGGCGGTTGCACTTTCGATCCATAAACCTTTTTCCTTCATATTTTTAACATCGCCACTTGGAAGTTTATCGATTTCAACCCAATTTCAAATATCGAATTAAGATCGTATTGATAACGATTGCTATAGCAGGTCGCGTGACTCGCATAACAATGGTCAAACTTCCGTGCACTAATTATCGGGTTCACCACTGCTTATCACACTACCGGTAGCACCGCTGGCACGGGTCCGACGTGGTTTCTTAGCGATCCGTCATGCCTGACGTTTCACCAGTCCATGTAATTATTTGCTTTGCCCCGCGGGCTCAAGTCGAGCATGCGCCCGTGCTCAGGTAAATTCAAACTTGCGCGTATCTTAGAGTAACGTGAAGGCCTTTGGAGGCATCTTCGTGTTACTCGGGCACTTGGCGAAACTGCGCATGCAAATTATCAGAGTGTATCCTTCGCCGTGGGCGTTTATTTCTAGCGTAAACGGAAGTCCTCCGTTCTTGGGAAGCGTGGGACAATTGCCGCGTTCGTCTCCTAGCAGCGAGCACGGGAGCATTCCTTTTTCATTGTTTAGCCGAAATTACGCGAATGTGAATTCTTGCAAGGCACTTGAAATCTTCCGGGCTTGGTTTAATATACGTTCTCTTAGTAGGATTGGGATGCAATACGAAACTGTGAATGTGCTCGCAGCCGCGGCGTTGAGTGCATCGAGATTCCGATCACGCGCGCGTTTCTTGGCTTATGAAATAGGTTCCGCGATCTCGTTAACTTCTTTCAACCTTAGTAGCTGTTAACCTTTGCTTGTGCTCGCAGAGATTTATTCATATTTCATGCGTCAATTAAATTTGGCTATCGCTTGAATCTGTCTTCGACTATATACTCAATTGCTGGATGTTAATCTAAAATATGTAAGTTGATTGATAAAGCAATCTTAGCACGCAATTGCTCCGGAAATAACCTGTTGTTAAACACGTTTAACAACAGGTTATTTCCGGCGTATAAAATTTACATGTCGGTTTGCAGCAGTCACTCTCTTTATGTTTTTTAATTGACCTATTTGCTTCGATCTTTTCCTGGTGTTCGCAGAATTGTACATTTAATCGCCGCTTAATGCGATTCTAAAGAGAGTGATTAAATGAGATCGTTGTAGTTCGAAATCGCGAGATCTCGGGGGTAGTGGATTTTCTCTCTTGGAAAACCGATAACTTGGTTGGAATCAATAGGTTTCAGACTCGTGGACTTTCGAAAACATGTTTCTAATGGAGTTCACTTCTCGAATACGAAAAAGCAACAGCATGTAAACTTTTACGGCTTTAATTAAAAATTGCAGAAATGTATTTAGAATTTACGTGTATCGTGCAACAAAATTCTAATTTATTTCTTGAGAAGCATCTTGAAAAATATCTCATAACTTCGCAATATTTATAATGCGCATCGTTTGCATATCGAAACTTTCGAAATCTTTTTATTTTTAAAGTACACTCTATCGATGTATGAGATTTTTCCAGTATATCTGAGTATACTACCGAATATATACCGAGAGCTTCCGAAGTTGTCCAGGGAAGAACTCATTTCAAATTCAAATATTCCGTGACACTTCAAATGTTTGAACTATCTACGTGCGAGGTGTACAGCAAAAAGCAAACAACGCCTCGATAAACACAATTTTTCATCGTCTGTGACAGAACCATTGTCTGGAACAAGACACTTTCTTATGGGCCGACATTATCTTTTCTCTTAAACGAGTTTTCGACTATGTAAGTTATCAGTTAAGTTAGAGTATTAACTGAAATGTTTACTCAGGAAAAATTTGTATTACATTCTCTTTACAAATTCATGTATGAAATAGTAGTAGATTTAACGCAATTTATAACGATTAACACTAAAACACATAGTATCTAATCGCTTTAATAGAAGCGTCGAACAGGAAAAGAGCTTCAAAGGCTCATCAGTAGCATAAAGAGTAAATCACGTCATCTCACAGAATCGCTAATGGATATTTCAGTGTCGGAAAGAAAGGATTAATAAAGACCGTACGAACAGTCGGCTGCACCGGAGGCGCATTAACGGAATCTCGCGGAAATTACAGATCCTTTTTAAAGTTCGACGTCTGCGGAGGCAGGCGCGATAAAAATCTTTATTTCGCGCGTTTTGTACTGCCGCGGCACTTAAATCGTAGGACGCCCCGGTTAAGGCCTTTTTTTCCCTCCCGCTTCTTCTCTTCTCCCCGGTTTTTTTTTCCTCGTCGCCCGCTTCATGCTCAGCTGCGTTCTCCTCATAATACCATAACGAGGTGGCGCGGGACGACCGACCGGTGGGTGGTAGACAGCGAACTCACCCCCGAAGAGATCTTCGAAGTTTTCCACCGCCCCGTTCTTTTAAAGGCCTTAACGAGACTCCAAGCGAGCCCTCGCGCCGTCTGGTAATGAGAAACCTCGAACCTTATTATTCTAGAGTGCAAATTATCCACGATCGCGATAATTAAATCTTGCACGCGGGGATTAAATCTCTTCGGCAATCACTTACGCGATCCTAAAATCTATCGCGGCAATGATGCTCTGATGATTTCGTCCGAGTCTTGTTTTACAAAATTTTCATAAGAGTTTAAGTACCGAATAATAATATAAAATTTATTTATTATAAATCGGTGTGATTAATGTGTGCATAAAATAGATAATAATTAGAATTTAAATTCAATTTACAAAGTTCAATTTACAATTTCGAAATTTATTTTTTCAATGATATTTTTATGTTTGCGTTTTTTTATCAATCTCTAACTTTAATTATATCGAGGTTTTACTTCCCGGGGATACAATCACGATCGCTGCGTGGTTTAATTCCCTGCCAGAGTTGCACGGTTGAACAGCAGCACTTAACTGTATAGATATAGCCATAACGAATCTGTTTGTTTGCTGCCCACTTGCGCGTACATGCACATTGCCTATGTTTGTAACTGTGTACACATGTCCGTCACATACACGCATGCATCTAAATCGTACGGCTTACATATCCGCCGATTTGAGCAATCGGTGTTGTAGCTAATTGCACCCATCATCCCCAAAATAATTGAACAAAGAGACGGAAGGATATTATTGAACTCTTCTGTATATATAGAAAGATACGTATTCCCTTCAAATTATCGTTACAAGTACGTGCACGTGTGCACGTGTCGTGTACGTCGGTTGTTCGTAGATGTCAGAATTCCGCGCAAGAAACGGCAGACTCCAAATGCAGTAATCCTGAAGGGATTTAACGATCGCGAGTGGAAATTCATTTTACGCTCCGGATACGAGCGATTGATTCGTGATAAACTACCGGCCGGAGCTCCCGCTCCCGAGATGTACAAGACATGTACAGTTGCGAAGCGAGTGCGCTTCAGAATAAAACTGCGGCTCGCCCTCGATGAGGAATAAAAATCGCACGTTGAACGCGTCTGTGCTGGATTTAATCCTTTGTGCATAGTTTCCTTTTTCTCCTCGATCCTCCGTGCCGAGTATTTTAATATTGTGTTTTCTCTGCGGAGTTTTTAGTCTTCCTCTGCAGAATTTAGTAGGTTTTGTAGAGTAAGCACGGCTGCACAAAGCAATGCACGAAGTATTTATTCTTTTAGAATCGTAATACCGAGTAATATTAAAGAATCACTTTTTTAATATTGGCGAATGAAATTTTTACGTTCTCACTTAATTACATTATGAAAAGTTATAATAGTGTGCGTGTACGGATTACAAAGAGATTTTTATTAAAAAATATTTTTGCATCGAATTCTTTCGAAAAGTCGTTTGAAAGATCGCTATCTTTATTATGCAATGTATGTATTATTACGAATCTAAAATTTATATAAAGCTGCAAAATTTGTTTTCGAAAATGCCACCTTGTTCACAAAGGCACAGTAGAATATTATCAAGGAGATTATTCTCTCAGGGTGGATTGCAGGATCGTGAACTTTTCCGCGAGTAGGATCAGATTCGATCTAAATTCCATTCGCAGATGTATGTTGCTTAAACAGGTCGAGTTACGAAGTACTACCTACCGTTATATACACATCTACATATTGGCGCCCCCCGAAATCCAGGGATCTCGTACTTCCGCTTCGTATTCTCGCGGTTGCGTATTCTGAATTCTCGGTAGAATGATTTCCGCGTCCATTCCAAGAGTAGTCGAGTGGAAAATATCGTGTAGAAACTTGTAGCGAAAAATATTATACCACGATAGTGAATGAAAAAGCAGAATTTCCAACAGCATTTTCGCCATAACTAGACGTATGAGAAGTAAAGCATTTAAATTAATTAATCACATGATAATAATTATCTTATTATATTATCATCATAATAATTGAACAAGTTTTGACAAACATTCGATTTTATGATTTTTTTTATATTAAAATATCTCGATGTATTTCGCTTTGTCACAGATTTTTCAAAAACTTATGGTTACCTCGATTTGCATTATTGTGACTAATTTAAGCGCCTACTATACATACATCGAGTGTAATGCCATAAAACAACTGTTCAGTACAACAGGGCACGCATAAATTATTCATGAAGTTACGAAAAAACCTAATTGCCGCAAGATCGTTAACGATTGTTACGCTGTAACATAGAAAAACATAATTGCAATTACACAATCTCGCAGTAATTCTGTCAGAAAATATTGCATTACTGACAATATCACTGAATTAGAGTGGTTGAAAAAGATATTTATCAAGGTGTAAATTAATATAAATAATATATATTTTTCAATTTTTACAAATTAAGAATGAAAAATACAGTTTTACAACTGTAATAAGGAAGTAACGTAAAAAGAATATTTTTTTTGTGCTTAAAAATTAAAAGCACAAATAAAATATCGTATCACATTTCTTTAGAAAACATTGTATTTATATATAATAATAAATAATCATAATTAAACAAACATTAGTTTCATTCATAGCTAAATGTTTCTCGCTTAACCTGGCGACTAGCTTAAGCTTCGGACAAGCTGGTGCTTGGAACGCGTAATACCATGATTTCTCTCGGCTTATGTTAAGAACCCCGTTCATCCTCGACACGACTCCCAAACGCCGCATTGATCCTATCCATATCGCAGCAATATTGGACTTGTATCGGCACAAAGTGCAAGCGCACCGATATCAAATTTTGAAAGCCGGTGGTAATTTAGACGCGCATTATTAGAAACGAATGTGCTGTTGTATCACAGATCCCGCACACCACGTAACCGATCCACTGGAAGCTCCCAGTAAGCTGTAATATTGAGTGAGTTACCCGGTAATGGGTGTTTATTATCCTGGCTCCGGTACTAGCTAGAGAACTAACACGTACTATAGAGGGCAATTCTGTTAGGAGAGAAATCACAGGATTATAGTTACAATTTCAAGAAATAGACTATAGATATTTTATTTAGGAAAATTGGGGCAAACTTCGCAGAAATTCTATAACACGAAAAAGTAAAACTTTTAACGAAGCTTTATTCAACGTAACTATGTAATCCGATTTAACATTAAAAGTATTAAAACATTTATATAGTACTATAGATACGTATGTTAAAATAAAATTCTTGCTATTAATATATTGAAAGTGCTTAAGAGGCTTTCTCTTAACTCTACCAATAATGCCGATAATGTACGTTTTAAATGGATTATCCTATGGCCATATATACCAGGCATTATATGCGTTGATTAATTAAACATGATGGTGTGTCGTAATGAAGCTTTGTAAAGAGAAGAGCATCGTTATCTTGCTGTTACGTATAGAATGCCTGTATGGCATTCGACAAGTTATATCCGATTGGCTGAGTAGCCGTTCGATTTTCTGTTCTTCCCGTAGTTTATGGCAGCTACGAGGTGCATTTCGCACTAGCTTACGTTGGGTGTTCTGGCCGATCCGATGGAAGGAATTGAAATACGATTAGATCAAACTGCAAATGGACGGGATATATCACTGATACCGTATTGTAGCGTTACAGCGTTAGATTGTGATCCGCGATAGAAGAAAACTTTTTACAAATGAAGATAAACGCAAAACAAGTTTCTAGGCTTTCAAAATTATAAAATAAATATAAATTGTGTTATCTATTTTTAAGCAGTTATCATTTAATTTAAAATTAAAATTTATAATGATTACATTAATAATATAAAAATTTGTGAGTTAATACCGAAAATTAACGAAATGTGATATAATAATTTATTTTTTATGTCAATATTTTTAATATGATAAAATGGAATATTAAACTTGTTTGTATAATAAAGAAAAAAACATTGCATGATGTAATACGGTATCAATGAATGATGTTCTAATAGATAAAATTATGTATTTCACTAAATATTGCTAAATAAATGCTTTCAGCGATAATTTGTCATGTATATACTATGTATATATAATATATTTAATTTCGTTGAAATTCACACAAACACATTATAAACAAAGAAAAATCCAAGCAAATATTGCACAATTATCTACATAATATCGGGAATATAATGTAAAATTGTCAGAAATAGATGTTTACATGTTTATTGTTGAGAAATGTTTTGTCATATCCAATGATCTAAATCTTTTGAAAAAAGTTGGGCTTTACGTGATATTTATATTACAGTTATTGTGAGATCTGTCCCCGTTTCCGCCATTATTATCGAGGAAACCATTAAATCCGGTCAGTATTTCTCTAAGAAACTTGAATGCCAGACAAAAAATACAGTTGTTCCGTGCGGTACAATAATCACATGACTATTATTTTGGCCCACGCTATGATCAGTTCCATCGTTATTGGTTATGAGGAAAAAAAATTTTTATATGTTTTATTTGATATAGAATATTAACCATTTGATTTCCTGCATTTTGGAAAAATAACTATTTCAGAAAGTACGTGATTAAATGCTTCTAAAACAGCTTATAATAATTGCAATTATCGTATACTCATGTTATTTAGTTACGTTAACGTTACGTGTGATTCAGTATAATGTTTTCGATCAATAAAATAAACGAATTACAGAACATAAATATCCGAGACGAATTTGTAACATTTTAAAATACGGTATCGCGTTTATCGAACCGTTATCTCGACAGCAAATTTATCGTGCCATTCATAACATTAACAAATCCCGCGGGATATTCTTCCGGGGTCACAACGATAAACGTTCATTTATTCCAACAACTTTGGTACATTTAACATTAAATGTGCGATGTAAATTGCGATAGCCGTATTATATGCGTTATCTTTTCTCTTTTCTTCGTCAAGTCATGTACTCTGCTCTCAACATATTTCAGATTTACTTGTAGATATAACAAAGCACTTAGCTTAACGTTGTAGCTTTTATGCATAACAAGATAACTTCACTCTTTCACGCGTACACAGTAAAATATCCTGTTAAATAGGAGTTTTAGAAATCAATACTATTCTCTTCTATTCTCTTTAAATAGAGCAGCGAGGCGATTTATTGATAAATCGATGGCGATAAACTCGGTCGAATGGTTTGCGTAAATTTGCAAATCGTTATGTGAATAACGATTTCGAAGGGAATTGACACATGTGGCAAATTATCTTGTAAAATAATATCTCTATGATAGATTTATGCGTGAAATTATTATAACCGCATGTTCAATTTATGAAACATTTTCATTAATAATGTGAAAACTTCTCCAACATTTAGTTTGCTTAGTTATATATTATATAAAACTATATTACAATATTATAATTATATTCAACGAGATTAATTACATATATATTTTTTCTTAATCAAGAGCATTACTATCCGATATCCCTTTGTTCTTACAATTAGTAGAATTCTGCAAAACGTATAGATTTGAATTTTGTTAATTTGGCATGTTGTTTGGTCATTCTCATCTGTCTACCACAATATTGTAGCTAAATACTGCGCTTTCATGCCGCGGTCAAGATCGCGGTTAACGCCACGGAACTCATTTCCGAGTCATTCGAGTGTGGACAGGCAGTCCGAATTGTGCATGTACTATGTACTTCTCGGTTACCAACGCGAGTTTCGCATGGATCTGTATAGAGTACAAAGCTGAAGCTGAAGTAACTTCGATATTTCCACGGTTCTTGTAGTTGACATGTACTTCCGACGTCACCATTTAATCTTTTCGATCTAAGTGAAAAATGTTAAAATAAAATCGAAAACGTGAGAACTATATTAATTGCTGCTTAATAAAATTGGTTTTTACCGCAAGGCGATAATGAAAAGTATTATAATAATGATAATGTAATTATCGACTTTTTTCGCTCTACCGTCGATTTTCTCATTATTCTTTTTTTTCGAACGATATTGTCGAGTTATTTATTGAATTATTTTATTATTTTTATCAACTATTATTACTTATACGGCGCTTAATTCATTGTCGTTAATAAAAACATTATTTCTCTTCAAATAATAACTATAATATATTGAACCAACTGTACGAGAGTTAGCTGTATGAGATTATCATGAATTGCATCCTGGAATTAACTACAGTTAATAAGCAACGAGACGCGTTCAAAAGGCACTCGACATTCGCAAGCATGAATGCATCCGTTAACTAGATGCCTGTAGGTAAGAACACGTGTTACATACAAGTTTCTGGTTACCAGACCGGGATAAGTTCCGATGTCAGTTTGCAGTCGAAGTTGCTGAGAGATTTCGGTCTTCTGTACTTGACATGCACTTCTAACATCAGGGATGGAACGCAATTAATAGGATCTTATAGGGCATTCCACAAAAGATATTTGTCTTTCCTGTGCGACAATTCTTTTGCATTCTCCAAATAATTTATATTTGTCGTGAATATATTATTTCAATTATTTTTCTTACAAAATAATAAATTATTGGCATATAATTTCGCTACATTATACAAATAGTCTTTTGAAACAAATATTTGGATCATGAAATATTTTCGTCATATTCACTTGTCAATATTGTTTTTATATTGAAATTTTTATGTGAAATTTCGGTAGAATTTGTGAATAAAAGCTGTTTCGAATGTAATACTTCACATATTTTTCAATTACTGTCAAAAGAATTAAAAATCGATCGCGCGCCAAAGCTTTTGATACACAGTTCATTCACAAAATAACTTATTTTTGTTGCTATTGCCTATCATTCACAATGTCGTTTCGTCCATCTGAGTCAAGTTTCATTGCTGGGGAACAAATATATTTGCTCGTCGGCAAAACTGTGCTCAGCGGCACATGACGAATTTCGATCTCTACTTTATATGCCAATCTCGTCTCGCATACAAGTACAACTTTTGAAATGTCCTGCTCGTCGTTGTGCCGAATTGAAAATTAAGAAAATTGATTACTTCAGTATCCCCGTTCCCTTACAATTTGCTGTTTACTTTGTTCTATGTATCGGCGAAAGCTATATCGTGTAATTGAATTATTACGTAATTAAATTGCACAAGATATTTTATTAAAAGGTGCATAGTTGAGATTATAGCAAAATGACTGTTCAATCATCTAGTTGTTTACTCGAGCTATTTAACATTGGCAACATGCTTCAAAAGGCGTGAAACTCACTACAGTGCACGTGGTAATTAACATTAGAATTTCATGGGAAGTGTTTAGCTGGCGCGCGTGCCCGATATTGCACATGCGTCGCAAACTAACGAACAAAACGCTTTCAGCCATGAACCTAGCGAAACGCTAATAAGATTTCCCGCGAAACGATCATTGAGCGTATATTGGCCATTAATGGTCACTGCTTTGACGTGATGAAATATAATTTCAAACTGTTGATATTTAATCGATTTGCGAAACGCAATTGTCCACTGTGGCTCGTTTTTCATTCTTGTCGAAGCTAATATTTTGCGTAACGCAATGGGACAGGCGTATTATTATATCACATGCTACCTGAGCGGTGCGTTGTGAATTATTAATTGAGCAACGCAATGCTTTTGATCATAACGTTAACGAAGCGCTGTGAGCTCTCGTAGCAAAATGACCCTCGAGTTTGTCGTAATTACTACGGGTCGCTTTGGCAGCGTGGAACGCACTTTAATTATTACAGAAGCCTTGCATACCAAAGTACCACATCTCTTTGGCTATAGCTGATATTTTCGCATAGCTCTATAAATTCTGTATTAAACTTACCATCGGAATTATCCTCTTACGCAAAATACCAATTATCATTAATACATTTGTCAAAAAATTTAATATATTGCTATTAAATTTTTTTTGTTAAAATCATCCGTCGATTAAATTTCATTATTGCGATATTAGTACATAATGTAAAATTTCAAATATTTCTGAGAGAATTCCTACTTTTTCTGTAGATTGTCCGACTAATTCGATTTTTCTTCACTGAGAACTGCATCGGCCGTTGTTTTCCTTTATATCTTGTAATATTATAATCGAAAGCTAATCGTCGCAACGTTCGCAGGTGTAACTTGACGCTACATTGCTCGATTTAATCGTTGAGATTTAGCTCTCGTCTGGATTTCGATAGGAGATCACGTAGCCTGCAGTCGCACAGTTTCTGCGGCGGGTTGGTATCATGCCTCTCCCGGTTTATCGTGACTCTGCGGAAGATCCGCAATTGTTTCGGAAGTACAACACTGGCTGCGGCTAGAACGAGCGGAGACTGTCGGTGCCAGGTCTCTATTCCCCGGAAGGCTTTGCAGACGTGAGTTTCGACTTCCGCCAGCAATCACCGGATGTTACGCGAATCGTCAACGAACTTTCTGCCCCGACGGGTGATGTTTGCTAATTGTAAACATTTACGCCTGTTTGCATCTTCGTCCGCCGTTTATCGCAGTATTTTCACAAACGATGCCGGCGCATCTCGAACGCATCTCATGTTACATCGTATCTCATGTGTTGTGTACTGACTTAATGCAAATGCTAATTAACACAGAAATTTCATCCCCTTTTAAGTTTACTTTGTTTGTTATATCAAAATGTTTAAAACGTAACATGCAAGAACTTTACTTTGAAGCCATCCGATAACAATCGTTCGCTCAGACAGCAAATAATCTTAATAATAAATAATCCTTTCTCGCATTTCGCAGAGAAAAACCATTTTATTTCTCTGGTCAGCTGGAATTCCATATTTCTCGAAACGCCCATAAGATACTTTCACTTTTTTATTCTCTCTGAATATTTGATTTCTCTAAAATTCCACCCGGCCAATTTCTCGAGGTAAAGGAGAGGTTAAAATTTCCCTGAATTACTTTGCATACTTAGAGAGATAGCGGCATGTCGGAGGTTATCATCTTTATGCATAAGATACGCCAGGGTCGATTTAATACTCATGTGAAGTGCACTGAAAGTTTCGCGTAAGAATTAATATTCATATCTAATACATTACATAAGTTTTAGAGCAAGAGGCACGTTAATATTGTTCGTATCGCGCGATGAGAACTGGTCATAGTCAAATTTTTAAAGCATCGCACTAATTAAATATGGAAACAATTAAAAGAAGCTATATAAATATGTAAATAGAGAATGCAAAATAAAATTAATAAAATCCTAATGATTTATAATATCTTTACGAAGAGTGCTACCGGAAATACGCAGGCAGTCGGCAAAATGTTAAAAGTAGATTTACCGTGGCGGCCCGAAGTTATACATCACTATGTAAATTGGGTTCAACCGGTTCCACTTGTACCGATAGGACCATTATTTCTCGTTATAGAAGTTAAAATTTGTTAGACCTCGCACGAACCTGAGAACAGACCAGAATGAATGACTTGCAATCGCCAACCGCGAGAGTCCGCAGAAAGTTTTCGTCGTAAAAGGAGCTCGACACGAAAAGTTTCCCGGCTTCTTCGTCTCCGCGTCGTTCGTTTCGCCGTTCCGTACCTGTCGAACGAGGAGCCGATAATGATGTTTAAAGCTCCCTGAATGGGTCATCCTAACGAGCAGTTTCTGTTTCCTTTTGGAGATTTTGCGGAAATCTTTAAACCCATCTACGTTCTCCATCACGCTCGAAACTTGAAAGAAACTCAAAATATCGCGAAAGGGCGGTCCTCTTGCATGAAGCTTTATTTTCTTTTACGAGAATCTGATGAAGAAAAAACTTTTTAGAAGGAACATGCTAGAGGAAGTTTATCCAGAATTACTTTGAGTGTTTTGAAACTATTTATAAATTAAATATTAAAAAAATATTTCTTATTGAATTTATTAAAAGGAAAAATATTTTGTAAAAAAACTTAAGCAAGAAATAATTTTTTAAAATTTTATTAATAAAGTAACTTATATTTTTTCTATAAGTCTATAAATATCATTATTATAATTTAATATTGAAATAATTATATTTTCTTTCTTAAATTGCTTTGTCAATTTTCTAAAATCGAGCATTTAATAAACATATCTTTTGAAAATTAATGGATATTATCTAATAGGCATTTATATGATAATTATATGTGTTCCATTTTGTTTTTTACGATTAATTATAGTCATATTTAATAATGAGCTTTCATATAATAATCTATTGCTATATTTGTATAGCATGAGTCTGTTTTACGATTGAAAGTCTGTTCTCCCGTTTCGTTCGTGCGATGGCGAAAGACATTTCGCCGGATATATCGCGCATTTACAATGGTTTTATCGTTGTAACCGACAACGCACTTTACGTTACGCAGTGTGACGCCAATACACCTTCGCTCGATAGCAACGAGAAAATTTATTATCGCTGTCGGCAGCAATGGAGCAGCGAGTAACGACGATCATTGGGATGTGTTTTATTGTCGACGTCAGTAGCGACGTCGTCGACCTCCCTAAAGAAACTGGAACCACGAATAAAAGAAGGAGCTTCGGATTGTGATGGAGGGCAGCAAAGTGTTCGCAGTAAATCGCGCTACTGTTCTTTCGCGCTGTTTTCGAAATCTGTAATTCAATAGAACCTCTCATTTTCACAAATAACGCCGTAACTGCGCCTTTTTTTCGCGTATGCGTCGAAACAAAAAATTCACAGACTTGATTTTGGCAAGGCCGAAGAAAGAGATACGGATTTCACATAAAAATTATTATACTCGATAGATACCATTGGTTTGTTGCACGTTTCACCATGGTTTCAACACGCGACCGGACAAAAAAAGAAACTTTATTCTTAATAAGCAGTAGCGTGAAACAGAGAAGCGTATAAATCACTATTTGCATAATTTGGCAATGTATGAGTTGAATGCCGGAGAGAGGATACGTAGAAATTAATTCATAACAGCCATAAAGGAACGTTGATATGAGTCGTATATATAATTGAAAATTAGTTTCTTCGTTCGTATCGTACTAGTCCATAAAAAGCACTTTGACATCTTGACACCTTGAAGTAATTTTGCTCAGCGAGTTAACGAGCTAATCTGACATTTCAATCACGTCTTCGTTATCAACTTTCTATCGAATAATTTTATAATAACATAACACACATTTGGCCTTTTTTTTAATTGAAAGGAATCCATCGTTTATCAATGTTCTATTTTAATATCAAATGATGCTATCGGAATAAATATAATACTGCTGGACGTAACATATAATGCGCTTCATTTTACATAAATTTTAAATTGTATTTTTGCAAGGTTAATTAACTTATAAATCGATCTCAACTTTAGTTTGTAACCAAATATTTTAGTAATTAACACAAAATGTATGTCAGACTGTAATAATTTATTCAATATTCAGTTAGATCAATTTATAGTTAATATAATTATTATACAAAAATGAAAACTGCCATGAAAACAATTTCCAATTTAATATCGCTACATGATATTATTTTACAAGAAATATAATGTATAATTATTATGCATCAAAATTTGTTTGTCCAGTTGACTAACAAATTTCATGATTTTCAGTTATCGGAAAAAATATTTGTATTAAAATGTAAAAATTCTTTATTAAAGATAGCATAACATTTCAAAGAAACATTACAATCAAAGACTGAAATTCTAGCAGCTTTAAGTCTGTTATAAAAGAATTTATAACAAAGACGTAGCGTAATATAGAAATCTAATGTTTTTTTCATAAGCCTGTTTTACATGATATGAAGTAGAAGTTAGTTCAACTTTGCAACTCAATATCATATTCTTTTGAGCTCCAGAGATCTTTATTCAATTTGACTCTTTTTTTTTACGTTATAGTATGATTTTCAGAATTCAAGTTCTCAATTATTATTTATCGCGAAAATATTTTATTATTGGATTCGAATGATGAATAGATAGAAACCATGTATACATTGCAATTTTACGCATAGTCACATGTTGATTTATTTTTATCACTTGAAGTTTAGTTATTTTTTCTCTCTCGTAATTTACACTCTCAACTATATAACAAAACTATAAAACTATATGTATATACGTAAAATTCTGTTAAAACTATAGAAGTATATTGATATAGTTTTATTGTACTACTTAAGATGTTTGGGCCTTTTTTTACATGTTAGATAAATGAGCTTTGATATATAAACCAATTAGTTACAATTTTATGTTAGCATTTATATAGGGTGTCCCAGAATTCACGCAAGAAGTAATTTTGATAGAAAACACAGGTTTATAATTAAAAATTGTAAATTTTTTATTGATTTATAAAGTATACAATAT